>BQNB010076682.1:0-31085 GCA_026074375.1 Tanacetum coccineum
AAAATCAATGAGGAGTTATATCCCAATTAATGAGGAGTTATGTCAAAATATATTTGACCAAAAACTTCATCTTATCCCCTTCCTTAACCATCCATAAGGCTGGCCCCTTAATAGGTCTTGATGGGCTTTCCATTTAATTTCCATGTACAATAAACAAAGTCCATTACTTAGTTATTAGAGGTCCGATATTGATCTCGCGTTACATAGTTTATTTATATATCGTAAACACAATAATCACGATATATAGAGTGGCACCTCAGTGTATATGTGTGTGACCCCATAAGCTCACATGTATCTGGCCATTTATTATTTATTATATGACATGAGCATACTCTAACAACTCACTTGCGCACGTCATAATAATCAAGTAATAATACAAGCAAAGGTTAGCGGCTAGCAACACGCCAATGCCCCCAAAAACATATGAAGATTGTTTCTTAACATCTCATTTTAAATGGTTTGGATATCAATCATCATTTATTACAGATACTATGTTGAACATTAGACACGGATTATGAGTCATTCTAATGCTTAACGATTATGTTTCTCGATATAGATATTGAATTAGATTACCAAATTAATCAAGTATCATCTTAAATACATTTGGGTGTAGCCATACATACATTTGTTCAAATCATCGAGGGGCCCAGTAGTATCTAACTCCAAAACATGTGGAGGAACAAATCCTATTTTGACTGGACGTATCTGCCATGTGTTTCACATCCCTTCTGAAGATGGCCTTTATAGCAGCCTTGTTCAAGTCAACATTGAACCATATCAAAGATTGACATTCCACATACACAAAACCTACTTGCATCTCAAGTCCGAGGATGAGAGACATAACCACTTGCGAGATTCACTATTGACGCTGATCCATGTAGTGAATTCTTATAGGTTGGGTCAGTCTAATGTTAATCCAATGAACAACATATGAGTTTGGCGGTATCATCCATTAATATTCATACCGAATGAATATGACCAAAACACTCACATTTGTCTTAATTCAATAATACTCCCATATCATCAACTGACAATGGACAATTTAGAATAAATAAGTTATTCATGGATTTAAACATGCTAATATAGAACACAGTGGTATAAATGAAGGTGATCATACCAGGTATATCAATTCATTGCTTAATACAACTGCTTAACGTTCCATTATCTAAATACTAAAAACATATATACATGAGACTACTTACGGGTCAAAGTCCAATGTTCCTAGCATGATAAACATGTTTAGTACAAGACATTAACTTTTTAGAAATACCAACTAAGTTGTCATCTGAATGAATCTTTGAGAATACTTGTTTCAAAACTCACAAGCAGTGAAGGTTTTGAATCATACGATGATTGTCATTTTGTATATGTACGTTCAAGTGCTAATAATACTGGCATCGCCACAATACATTACATAGGTTGTTTGGAGCAAGTAAAAGCCACCTATATAAGACAATCTTCTTAATAGCTTCCCAAACTATGAAGTATTCTTATATTTTTAATGAATAGTGCAACAATCTTTCAATCAAGCAGATCTAGTCAGCAGTATTAGCATTTATGATGAAATCCTACTATGACTAGGGTTGAGAATCATCTCAATCAAAATAAGCATTAGTGTATAAACTCAACACTAATCTCCTTATTAAAATCCGTAAACGATGAACATGTCTTTAGTCCTTTGCAGGCCGTTTAAAATGTTCTTTCAATAGTAGTCTAATGACTTTCACTTAGTTACTATGGTTGTCAGTTCATCTTGCATTCATGCAAGTGTTACAATTAGCCTAATACATATCATGACATACATAATGAAACCTTTTAGCTAAACTAAACGTTTTCATTCATGTGTTTAACTCATCAGGTGAGATAGAACTTTGAGTCTTGCTCAATGATGTGTCATATTGTGTTAGACTTGTTAATCGCGTATGTTTATCCTAATAAACATTTGTTCCAAGGTTGTATGTTTTATTTCGTATATCTCTTGATAGAAACATTATTCCAAACTAAGGATTAAAATCAAGCTTAGGTGAAATATTATTTCTAATATGTTGAAAACATATGAGATATAAGAAAAACAAAACATAATGCTCTGACTAGCTTTAAGGCGTACCCAGGAGTTATCTTTGTTTTAATCAAAATCAAATTATTGATTTAAACTTAAGATTCCAGCTCCTAGATGCATGCTCTAATCCACACTTTGATTTTTGCAGCCTGCACATTTTCTAAAGATAATTTGGATTAAAAACCCTTTTGATTACACAACGTCCTTACAAAGGTAATCATTCAAGAACGAGTTTTGACATCCAATTGCCATATTTCGTATTCATGAAATCAAGTATGGTAATTAATATCTTTATTCATTTAACGCTCGCAAGGAAAAAAAGCTTTAATCATAGTCAATCGTTTGAGTATAAGTAAAACCCTTACCACAAGGCTTGCGTTTAAATGTGTGTACATCTTTATCCATATTAGTCTTCTCCTAGAAGAACCAATTTAACCTCTCAGTCTTACTGATTGGTGGAAGATTAATCAAATTCCAAAAATGATTTTTCTTTCATGGACTACATCTTAATATTTATTATGTCGTTAGCTAGTGCATTCAGAAGGTTGTGTAAGAAGAGACTTTATCCAAAAACATATGCTCCCACTTGCTTCGTGTAAGAGGAGACTTTCTCCAAATACGCAGCAAGTTGAGTAACAATAAAATTGTTCTCATTTGGGAGGTATAATATTTACTAACAGTTCTTGACTCTAGTTTGCTAATAACACGCTTAACATGATCTCACAAATTCAAAACTTAGTTACAGACTAATGGGAGTCTCATATTCCATAACCTGATGGTGTCTTAGTTACCTTCTTGGTTGGAACCATGTTGAGTAAACATGTGGCTTTATTCAATTTTGTTAACCTTGATAATATTAGAGGTAATGTAGTTAAAGTTATCAAAAATCAAATAATATCAATAGAGTTTGATTTTACACATCAGACATACCATAGCGATTTAGTATTCTATGAGTAATAAGATTTCATGAGACAGTATCACAATCTCTTAGATAACCTAATACCCTTTGGCTTACATACTTGCCAATTTGTTCAAACATCACTAACAGTAATTTCAAGCCAATTGCATGCTATAACATAGAAGTCTTAAAGAAGTTCAAGGACTTTATGTACATGTCTTAACTAGAAGACATAACACATTAATTGCTAACATTAAGTTATAAGTCTTTGAACATTTTAATGACTTCATGTACATGTCATGACAAGGAGACATGACAAGTCAATTGCTTACTTTATAAGTCTTAGAACAGTTTAAGGACTTTATGTTTATGTCTTTACAAGAAGTCACAAGCATATTAAATAAAGTATTATTAAACGCTGACTCTTGGGTTCAACTATCTTTCAAGTTAATTACAAACTTCTTATTGATGTCTTTACAAGAAGACACAATCATATTAGCTAAACCTTTTAGTGAATATAATAAAGTAGGTATTTATTATTTCTTGACACTAGTTCTAAGTAGGGTGACATACATCGAGGTGTATAAGTCCTAGTAGAATATTAGATTTCTTACCATAAAAACCATTAGTCATATTGTTATGTGTTGTACCTTGCACATAATTAGGATTTCTCCTACTTGTGCATGGCACAACATCAAGTAGTTAAACAAGTAAGCATATTATGAGTCATGTTACGATCCTGAACAAGTGGTTATGAGAGTCCACCATGCGTACAAATGTTTGTATGGAATAATAGCAATGTCATAGATATGATATGATTTAAGTCAAAACTAAAATCACATTTGCATTATAAGTATATCTAGAACTTTATTGTTTAATAAGTAATCATGCATAAACATTGTATAGATAACATTTTAGGCAGTGACATCAGAAAAGCGACAAGTTATCTAATAGAATGATATGCTATAATTCTTATATAACTATGATGCTTCGTATGTGAAAAGTAATGTATTATTTCAAGACCAGCTAGAAATAAAATCGGTCACTTACAAGGTGATAAGCTCATAGCTCCCACTGAATTTAGACAACATTACATGTGCGTCTATATCAGTAGTAAAATGTGTTGCTCCCATTGGATGAGACAACAATACATGTGTGTCTATACCAATGAAGTGCAAGTCGCAATTTATTTACTTTTTTACTCTTTGAATATCTGCACATTATCACTAATGTAAGCCTCATGGACTTGTAAACATGTACTTAGATATTTAAGAGATTGCATCAAGTTCTACTATATATATATGACGGACTAGCCATCAATGCTATTCTTTAACTTGAAAGTTTTTGCATGCAATTCCTCATTCTACATTACCTCATGGGGTTAAATCTTTACGAAAATAACGAGTTAAAGAAAACTACTAAAAACATGCTATTAAATTATTTCTCTTACGCGATTTATTGAGATTTCCATTCTAAATATTAAAACTCATCACCAGTCTGTGACGCTAACAAGATGTATCAATTTTGGTGCTATAAATACATGTTCTCTAGTCATCCAAATAAGATGTGCAACCGTACTTAAACCTTATACGTTTACCAATAAAATGATTTTCTGAGAAGTATGCTTTGAGTTTGATTAGAATTGGAAAATTCAAGTGTTCCTATTATAGCTTTCTCATACAAGTAGAAAGGATAGGAAATAAGTCGTTTTCTTACAAGGAAAGAGAACTTCAGTTTGTCCTTCATCTAATAAGTGAAAGGCAAACAAACTTTTGTTTATGATTTGTGTACATAAATGTCATTAATAAAAAATTAACAAAGTTCAAATTAGTAATTTTTCAATAATTATCCTTTAAAATAACGTACCCTTTGTTTATAAGTAATAAACCATTAATTTTACGAAGGCTAAGATCCTCATTGAGGTTCTACCATCACATCAATTGATCTGCTAGCAATGATAAATTCAATAGGTAGGTGACGTTCACCAATTGCAAAAACCTGTGCAATTCTTAGACCATATAGGACTTATGACATTTGTAACCAAAGAAACAATGTCAGGCTGGCATGTTTAGTCCCGTCCTTGCCTCGAGCCAAGGTCTCACATGCTTAACTCGGTTAAGTCATCCAATGAGAGAACATGAGAGAATATATCTAGGTCTCACGCATAGAGAATAATCACCTTGGGTTACAATTCACCTATGTCTCATGCATAGTAAAGATCAAATGCAAGTGTTCTCAACCAATTGGACGGCATGACTTAAATTTGACGGGTATTATTTTTGATAAATGATCAAAAAGTATGTACGAGGAGGCATGCATTCATCCTTCGTAGCACAAGTTAAAAAACTATATTTAACTTAAGTCAAATACATGTTTTTATGTGTGTCAAGTTGTTCATTTTCTTGACTAATATATATAATCTAGGTGGAATAAATATTAGTTTGAACAATACATTAAATAACAATCATAACATTCATTTAGTGTTATTTAGAAAAAAACAAGTGTTTAGTTTCAAATCATATTTAGATTTTAAATTTTAAACTAAATCAATGATTTAGTTTTTAAAATTGGTTTGTGTTTTATTTTTAGTTGTATAAAAACATTTGCAAGTTATATACATTCCAAGCATATATAAAAGCAAACAAACAAACATAACCACAAGTATGCAAAGCCTCAACCGATGAAAAACCTATGCTTGGTCTCGTGAGCCATCACAAGGACTGAACAGTCAACTAAGATTTAACCACACAACCACAAGGAGGGCTCCCACTTGCTCTAAGAACCATCATGAGCAAGTGAAACCCCAAATGAACTTGAAGCCCAAAACTACCATAAAATTTCAGTTGACTTGACGGGCATGAAACACCTAGAAGGATTCTTCCTCAATTTGAGCTCCAGTTTAAGAAATTGTAGCCCCATGAGTTGTTCTTCTTCTCCCAAAATTTTAGCTTTTAACTCCTTATAGAACTCTAGGAAACCCACTTTTAGTGAAGGTTACTCTAGCAACTCCGAATTTGACTTTATGCCTTTATCTTTTTCGCCATTCGAATCCAAACATCGGTTACAATAATTTTATGATTAAATATGTTTATCCTATCATCTAACTACTGTAAAGTGCCCAAAAAATGGCTACAACAAAATTAAAAACATACAAAAAGAAGCCAAAACAATGGCAAAACCCAAAACTGAAATTAAATGCAATATCAAGCGAAACAAGTCACAAGTGGTCATGGTTTTCATCGGCTTTGCATACACAACATAATAATACCATAATATCATGTATTAACAAGGTGTTGGCTAATTCCATGGCTAAACATGCATGTATTTGCCATGGAAACAAAATGATTAACAAGAAATAAATTGTTTAGCCAACGAATCAAAGAAATAAATTGACTAGAATTAAAACCCCGATTGATACGTGTAAAAAATGGCTTAAAGATCAATTAGCACTGTATTAAAGACCTTATAACAACCATATTAATTTAGAAATTAATTCCCAAGGGGCTGATTTAAAACTGAATCAAGAATCGTTCTAAAACGCGCGATTTAGGCCCTTTTACACGTACCCAATAACAAAACCAATTAAAGTGTGCATAACAAATGGCTATGGGATCAAAATTACCAGATCATAAGACCCTATATGGGTCGAATTAATTTCAAAAAATAGGCCTTAGAGGCTGTTTTAAAATTATCCATTTGATTCCATTAAAAACACGCATTTTAGCCATTTTTACGCATACAAGATGATCATATGACATCATATGATGCCTCTGATACCAATATAGGAGATTAATCAAATGATTATCATATAAACAAATATTAAACGCAGTGGAAAAGCACCTATCAACGGATCCATAGAGTCATATGATCAATCAAAGTTAAAACAAGAAAAGTAATACCTTTGTAGCGTGATCGGTAGAATCAAATGGTGACCTTCACCTTAACACAACACTTCTAATGAAACCAAGTGATCAAAGGAGATCACCTCTATGATGTATCCATACTACACTTCCTTGTATACCAATTGATGCTAGTATTAACCCTGTAACCTTGGAATTCACCTTGAATAATCGAGAGACAAAGTGATAGGAAAACAAGAACATAAAAAAACATCTAAAGAGTGTGTTTGTGTCGTGTATTTATAAGAGGGAGGAGGGGAGAGACATTTGGAAAGTTGTAATCAAGTTAATATGGGAATCAACTAGGAGATCATCACATTTAATTTGATTGGTCAAACAATCTTATCCTTTCCCTTAAGACCATAAATGACCGACCCCCATATGGCTCATATGGGCCTCCTCTTTTGTTTTCCATGTCCAATTAACTAATTACAATACTTAGTTATCAGAAGCCCGATAGTTATCCCATGTTACGTGGGTTATTTATATACCGTAAATACAATAAATATGATATATAAAATGGTACCTCATTGTATATGTGTGTGACCCCATAGGCTTACATGTGTCTAGCCGTATAATTATTTATTATGACACGAGCATACTCCAACAAAAACTACAAGGGTGTTTCCAGATTACAAATTCTTCGTGAATCATGTATTCACTTTCCGAATTTGATATTTCGACCCTTATACGCTTGGGTTACATGAAATTCAAATTATGTGGATAAGACACGAAGCAAACTTGAATCAGGAAAAATTTAGGTTCTAAGTTTTTTATGATCAGAAAGAATTCAGATTCTTTTTTTGGTATGAAACTGACAGGTTTCTTGTCTTATAAAACTGAAATTTAGTTTTTTCCTTTGGCGGTTGACAAGTTTTGTCATGTCAACACCGGTACATCATGTATAATACATTTGCTTCTGGAACCGCCATGGCTGCACCGAGAACAACTTAAACTAATACAAGTGTACACTCCGCACCTCCTAGCTTGTATTAGAACTAAAGTTCGAACCCATAACATACGTCTTATTTCCATTATACTAAAATGAATAGGTGACACTAAAATCACCAACATGTAATGGTCTCCAAACTCACTATTATATGTCATTGTCACATCACCATTCATTATCATACCCACCAAAAAAACAAGCGTAGTGGTTACCACTAAACTACCACCAAAATCAATTGTTTTTTACCAAAATCTTATTTTACAATAAACTTCTATAAATAAAAAATGTATAAATGAAAATTTTAGTAAACAAGGACACTTTATATAAATTAGTATAAAAAACTCATTTTGTAACAATAAAGCTTAGATAAACATTTAATATGAAAAAAAAATTATGCATCGTATATTAAAATGAGTTACAAAAACAAAATACAAAAGAAAAGTTAGATCACCTCCTTAACAAGACAATTAAAAAAAATGAGATTTCTAATATGAAATGGTGCGCGAACACACACAAACACATACCCCAACTAGGTTGTCTTCTTCGTACAAACACACACATACAATGTTTATAAGCTCGGCGTCAAAATATTATGGTTGTTGGTGTGTGTTTATTTGTGCAAACGGTTAATAGTTCGCCATTACCAAACAAGAATCAAAAACCCACCACCCAGCGTGGTAGAAAGGGTGTAACGAGGAACTACGCGCACTGATGGCTCGCCACCGGTGGTGGTGATGACCATTACAGGTGGTCTTATAACATAATACAAAAAATATACTCACTTCGTAAAAATCTGTTATAACATTGTGAGTCATAACTTTTCTATGCTAGTTGATTATTTGTCAAGCCATGTAGGCTTTATTAGTTTTGATAGGCATAGATCGTATTTAAATTATTCTAGTATCTTCCAACTTATTATATATTATTTTGGATGGTTAATGAAAATGCATGCAAAATACAAATCTAATATTGTTTTAAAGCTTGACGTTAAAAAGGTATTTCTTAACAGTGATTTTACAAAGAAAACATATATGTATCAGCCACCAAGTTTTGTGGACTCTCAGTTTCTGTACCACGTATGTCAATTACAATGATTTTTATACGGTTTGAAACATGCACATCGTATTTAGTCTCAATGTTTTGCAGGTTATGATATTCGGTTTGGTTTTCTCCTAGTCATTGTGATTCATCTTTGTTAATATATCGTTGAGGTTAATGATGTTGTTTACTTATTGATATATGTGAATGATATTATTCTTGCAACTTATTCTACAACTTTACTTTATACTATTATCTCCTCACTGCACATGGAATTCAATATGGCAAAAAACCCCCAGAAACGTAGGAGCTCTTACAACATATCCATGGATTTATGTTTCCATGAATTTTTTAAGGGATGTTTAGTCTCATAAGAAAGACATGAATATAGGAGCTGCACATATGTTAACTGTTAACTTTCAGGACATATGTTGATACTAAGCCGATGAGGTGTCATTTTATACACTTTTTCGGGGTCATTTAACCCCCTAAATTGCACAAATATGCCCAAATTATTTGCTTAATCATTTTTTTTTGTATTTTTAGCACTTGGATGGCTTTTAAAGGAAATACACGTGACTAACTGAATAAGAAACGCACAAGATCATTACTCTACACCAACTATCTTGAAGAAATTCCTAACAGTAGCTGGAGACGGCGTCGCAAACCATAAGCGACGACATCAGGATTATTCAAAAGATGACGTCAAAGATTTCCAGACGGGGTTAGAACGTAGCTAACTTAAAGAAACCCTAGAAGATTCTATGGGGCGACGGCATCAGATATATAATGCGATGCCGTCGCGCCTCTTTTCTATATATACAAATCGGTTTTTAGGTTTTTATTGTGTAACTTTTGGGAGACGAACCCTAGTTTTAGAAGATGATTTTAGCAGCCTGTGGGCTCATTTTTTGGGTGTCAAAACCTTCTTGTAACAGCCTTAACTGCATGATTTAATCAAGTGAAGTTCATTTATCCCTTATCACTTAATATGTCTATGTGTTTTGTGATAGATTCTTGTTCTTCTTCTTTATTTACCATGCTAGGCTAGATCTATTAGTATTTACTTAAGATTACATGAAACTTAGTTTTTAGATCCTTTTAATTTTGCTTCTTGTGATGGATATGCGCGTTAGGCTTTAAAAAATAGCCATAATATATTAAATTGGCATAGACGTCTAGGGAAACGCGAGTGTGTAGAAAGGATACCATCAGTATCAATCTTTATACTATCTTGCCCCTAATATGGTTAATCCCTCTTAATATATTTTAATTGCATGTAATATACTCTTATGGGCCTTGTAATAGTCTCTATACTACCTTACTTGTGCGTTGCCTTAACGGAATATTACGTAGACGGCGGGTTCGTGTAATTCGTTCATGACTTAGAAAATACTTACACAGATCATCACAAGTGTGACAAAGCAACAAGATTAGGAGAAGCAAACTAAGGAGTAATGCATGATTAAGTAAATACGTTCGTTTATCATATAAGTTATCACCAAGTAGTTTAGATATTAATTAGTTTAATTAGTTAAAACCAAACCAACCTCTCAAACCATGATTTTACCTGCTTTCATAAAATATAAAATACAAAAAGAATCTTCTCTCAACCCCGTAGACCTCTATTAGATTCTGTTCAAGCCTTCCTAACCTATTCCCCTAGAGAATGATAACAACCCCTGAGTCTTGCCTATACTACACTGCAACGATTAGGTGCACTGCCTAGGGGATTGTAAAACTTCATGTGAAGTCCTTACAAACCGCACATCAAGTTTTTTGTGTCGCTACCGGGGAATAGTTAGGTTTCGAATTATGTTTAACTTAGGTCTACTCGCTTAATTCCTATCAAGTGATATTTTAATTTCAGTAAATTAGCTTTCTTGTAGTCTATCTTTTCTTTGTGTTATTTGTTTCGTAAATCATTTTTGTTGACCTCCATGGGAGAAAAAATCCTATTCGTACTCTTGGAGATTACTCCAAACCTAGCCACGAGGGCTATAGGCACACCATTGAGCTCCACGTAGGGAACAATGTGGTGCCTCTTCGATCCGACACCATTCGGTTGGTGCAAAACGATGCTATTCACGGACTTAGTCTGAGGAATCCAACCACATCTCAAGGATTTCTAAAATTTGTGACTCACTTGACTTTGAGTTGCAAATAGGAAAAGACGCGACTGCGTTTATTTTAAGTTTCCCTTCGCGATTAACCTAGCAACTGGCTTGAACGTCTTCCAGCAGGATCCATCTCCACATGGGAGGATCTTACTACTCATTTCCTTGCTCAATTCATTCTACTGAGAAGGACTGTAAAACTTCATAATGACAACCTGATGTTCCAACAACATCAAGGAGAATCTCTTTCTAAAGCATAGACTCGTTTCAAGGACTTACTCCAAAAAGTCCCTCATCATGGCATCGATATTTAGCTCCAAGTCCAAATCTTTTATGACCATGTCAATCCCGCCATAAGACAAACCATCGATCAATCGGGCGGTGGTAAGCTTCTTGACAGAAATTCCAAAGAATCTTGTGCGCTATTAGAGGACCTAGCCCTCTATGACAACGAAAGTTGGAACGACCCAAGGGACTTCACTAAACTTGTTAAGGCAATCTCTTTGCCTCAAGATGTCTTGAGTACATCCGACCGTCGTCTCATTGAGCTCGAAAATCAAGTCCAATGCTTGATGGAAGCTCATCTTGCTCCTAAACAACATGTTCAAGTGAATGAAATCTCTTTTTCATGGAAGATCTGTAGTGGTCCCCACGACGCTCAACATTGCATGGAAAATCCTAAGCAAGCTTTTGTTAATTACGCGTCCTCGCGTAGCGACGAAGTGGGAGGTAAGCAGTTCACTACGAACCAAGGACCAAGAAACTTCAATGAAGCCACCAATACTTAGAATGATAAGCTAAACTTTAATTGGGCACGGGCTCAAACCTTCACAAGTCTATAAACTAGCTCGTTCTCCACCTACTCATCTAGTTACTAAATGAAGCTTGAGAAAGCATTGAGTGATTTTGACTCTCGCCAAGAAAGGAGACTATCTAGCCTCATAACTCAACTTGAATAACAAGATGATATGATCAGCAAAATTAATAATCTATGGAAGGCCATTTCTAAAAATCTTGATGACATGCCTACTCCTAACACTACATGAGACTCCATGGCGCACATGAGTCTCGCCTCCACTAACCTTATCAAGAAAGAAGAGCTCCAAAGCAAAGGTATCCAAAGGCCATCAAAATTACTCTCCCCAAAATATTTGTCTTGAGCATCCTTAAAGGAACAAAACAAGAACCTTCATCCCCAAAATGCATCCATTTCATCAATTCAATTATCATTCTAATCAAAGAAGGTGAAGCTAAGGAAGAAGGGATGGTGAAGCCCAATGCAGCCGAATGTAATAATCATAAAAGGACTGTGGAAGCAAAAGAGGAAGTTGGAGAGAAAAGTGAAGAGGAGTTAAAGGATGAGACTGAAGAAGAAACTAAGAAGAAGAGAAAGACGACCCATAATATTTAACACTTTCCCCACTATGGAAGAATTAGGATATCGCGAATGGCTCTTGAAAAATCCTCGACCCTCATGGGTAAAAGCTAAGATTAGGACCGGGAACTTGAATAACGTAAAATTTTCTTGCATTATTGGTCACTGTTGATAAAATATAATGCCTAAAAACATTAATAATATTTTTTCAAATCTTTACGTTTTGATAATCACAAAATATAAAAACGTTTAACGTAAAATTAAACATAAACAAGTATTTAGTAGTAAATATTCATTTCAAACTTATATCACTCCAAGGTATGAATAAACAAATGCTTGATGCATTTTATGATCAAAGGAAACTTTTATAAAATGTTGTAAACTTTTTATAAACATCACAAAACATTTTTTACATTTAAAAGAAATGTTTTATTCAAAATAAACATTTTGAATTTCAAATTTTTGGACCTAAAACGGCTAGAAATGGTCCAGTAAACACCTCCCCTGAATAGGACAAAAAGGGAGCGTCTGAATAAGGGGCGGCCCCCTTAATTACATGGGCGACCCCCTTAATTTTAAGGGGGCCGACACCCTATTTAAGGGGGCCGGCCATAGACCCCGCTCCTCCTTTTTGTCCTATAAATACTAGACTATTCCCCAACATTTTTCTCACCTTTTGCACACTTCTATTCTGCTCAAAACAGCCCACTTATCCTCTCTAAAATCCTTTGATCATTTAATCATAAAGCTTTATTTACAAGTGATCCAAGCTATATTCCTCAAGTGCAAGAAGAAAGATACATCCAATCATCAATGAAGAAGTTTAACCTTAGTGTGCTTAGCAATCTTGTTGCATTCATATCACATATTTATAAATCAATTGTATATCTATAGTTGTCTGTAGTACTAGATCTTGAGATCTTTGTAAGTACAGTTTAGATCGTTCTGTGAACTTACCAGGTATGGGTGGTAGTTGTGATAATAAGTAGTGTCGGTGAAGTGAAGTCGTAAAGTGTGAAGAAAGTCTGTAGAAGTTGTGAAGTGTGAAAGAAGTCGTGAAGTTTGTGAAGTCTGAACAACTAGTGAATGTTATGTTGTGATAGATTGGTTCTAGCTAAGATTAGAACTCGACATTTAGCTTAGTGTCATAAATTGATATAAGCAACGTTGTGTACGGTTTTCTCCGCCATAAGGGAGTTTGTTGACATAGTGAAGAAAACTCTCGAGTTTGGTGCTCGGGGAGTGGAGTAGGGCGAAGAGGTGCTTCGTTACCGAACCACTATAAATCCTCGCGTTGTGGTTTGATTGTTCTTACTCTTATCTCTTGTCTTACTTTATCATTTCATATATTTACATTGTTCATATTGTGCAAGCATTGAATTCACAAAAAGGTCGAATCTAAGTTTTACAAACATACATAAAACTTAAATTTAAAAAGCGGTAAACTATTCAACCCCCCCTTCTAGTTTTCCACAGTCACTTTGATAAAAGGCAAGCCTATCTAGATATCGAATCACCAATCAACGTAATGTCTAGGCTCCACTATAACTAGATCATTAGTAATAGGTTAGCATCAAGAAGGAAATCATCAAACCCTAAGAAAATTTGCAATTTTGTTAGGAGAGTTAGGGGGCTAAAAGTTTTTATTGGACACTTCACTTAAGAATGTGATTTCGTGGTACTTGAGGATACTACTAGTGTCATAGATCATTACCTAGGTTCAGTGGTATTCGGAAAACCGTTTATGGAAATGACCAGGCTCGTATATGATATCGAGGAAGGAACGGTCTTGTTTGAAAAACATAAAGAAAAGATCGTGTTTAAAATGCCTCACAAAATGGAAATGTTCAAACACATAGATTTTACGGACATGAAGACCGATTGTATACCACCTTTCATCATAAAGAGTAATGATGATAACTATGAGAAAACCCACTACTCGGATAGCTTAAATTTAGGACCCGAATATAATTATAACGAGAGTGTGTGCAAATCCATTCGAAGTTTGACGAATATGAAGGGTATGAAAAACAAAGGAGAAGTCACGTAAGGATGTGTGACTTCGAATCTAGCTACAAGATAATAAAGAAGTGCGCTTTTTGGGAGGCAAAAGATCTAGATCTTTGGCATGTTATTACCGATGGTGATTTTCCTCCCATTCAATTTAATCCTGAAACTAAAAAGGATGAAATTGTATCTTTTCACAAACAAAATGATGATCTTAAAAAGAAACTTGCTAAAAATAATTAGCTAGCAAAATGGTATATAATGCTTTACCACGTAAAGAATATGAAAGAATTTTTATGTGTCAAACCGCAAAGGAAATTTGGGATACTTTGTTAATCACTCATCAAGGTAATAATCAAGTCAAAGCAAATAAAATAGATCTTCTTGTTCAACAATATGAACAATTCATGATTCCGGAAGAGGAATCAATAGATAATGCTTTTGCTAAATTTAACACTATTATTACTAGTCTAAAAGCACTTGATGAAGGTTTTTCTAGCAAGAATTGTGTTAGGAAATTTCTTAGGGCATTGCATCCTAAATGAAGAGCAAAAGTCACGGCAATTGAAGAATCAAAGAATCTAACAACTCTTTCACTTGACGAACTTATTGGAAATTTAAAAGTCTATGAAGAAGTAATCAAGAAAGACTCTGAAACCGTCAAAAGCAAAAGAGAACAAAGTAGATCTATTGCCTTAAAAGCTAGAAAGGAATCTAGTGATGAAGATAGTTCAACCTCCGATAGTGAAGATGAAGAATACGTCATGGCCGTAAGAAACTTCAAGAAATTCTTCAAAAGACAAGGACGATTCGTAAGACAACCATATGAAGAAAGAAAATCATCTCAAAGAAATAAAGATGACAAAAATAGGAAAAGCGAAAGAAAATGCTTTAAGTGCGGAGATCCAAATCATTTCATCGGAGAATGTCCAAAACAATTAAAATATCAAAATCAAAGGGCGTTCGTCGGAGGATCTTGGAGTGATAGCGACGATGATGAAGAGGAAAAGACAAATGACGAAAAGTGTCTTATGGTTAAAGCTTCAAATGAGGTACTTTTCGAAACCGAATACTTTAGTGATGACCAATCATTACTAGACGAAAATGACTTAGATAATGAATATAGTAGACTACGCAAATTAGGACTAAAAGTCATGGCTAAAAATAAAAATCTAAAACAAGCAAAAATAGAATTAGAAAATGAAATACTAGAACTAAAAGATAAATTATCTAGGTTGAAAAAAGGTAAGGAAGTAATTGAAGAATGTAAATTATGTCAAGAACTTAAGCTTGAAAATGAGAACCTTAGAAATGAAATATCTAGGATAAATCAATTTAATAATAGTAGTCACTCACTTAAGAAAATAATAAATTCTCAAAAGACTTTCGGAGATAAATCCGGATTAGGTTTTAATTTTACCAAAGGATCACCTAGCGAAACCAAACAAGTAAAGTTTGTAAAAGCTCAAGAAGTCGAGTCAAAAGAAAAATTGATAGAATCAAATCCAAAATTTATACTTATAAATAATACCAAAATTCCCATTGCAAGTGATGATGAGGTAAAACGTTTTTACAAACCTTCTTTAAAACCCGGAGTCGGATTTACTAAACCTACAATGAGGTCTAAAACACCTCCTCCGAGAAGAAAGGAAAATTCTCATCCTCGTTCCAAAACACCTCAACCTAGGAGAGACCAAGGTAGACCAAATTACTCTAACACTAGTCACAAAATGTGGAATCATCCACATCAACCAAGCTTTTCTCAATGTGGAAGATGTTCACCGTGCATGTGTTCAAACCAAATGCAAAACATGTTCGGAAACAATAACTTCGGACCCATGAAACGATGGGGACCAAATGGCTAAATCATCTTATCTTCCGAGGTTAATCATCCACATACACTCTTTGTCTTCGGATTAAGAAATTCATGATAAGGTTCCCATGAGCCTTTATCGTCTACATTGTGAAGACATTAATGAAGATTATTCTAAAGACTAAGGTACGTTTCACTTTTCATATTCGTAAAGTATAGATTATAAGTAAATGTCTATGTGTTACTATGTTGATGTAGTATAATTAGTTCTTAGAAAATAGTGTAGTCTCTAGAAATACCATTTGTTGGTTTTCTAGCTTTGAAGAGATTAGTTCATTATGAACTATTCTTTCGCGTATATTTTAGTCATACAAAATGGAAATCTTCTATGACCACGTAGCAAAATCACGTAGATGAAGAAGAGCAAGCTAGTGGTTAATAATTAACATAGAAGTAGGATTAGTCGCGCGAAGATCATTGACACACTATGGATGAAACAAACTCCCTTCGACCCCAACGATCGTCTCGGATCCATGTCAACCATCATCTACGTCCATCGAAATCAACTTGTTGATTTTCTCAACTACGTCTTGCTATTTCATTATTTTCACTATCCATTCTCGTCTCGTCTCAAATCAAATCAATTAATTTTCCTTTCAAGGAAATTAATTCCTCCTCCTTGCAAGAAAACTCATCCCTTAATCACCTCTCAAATTGACATCTTGATTATCTCGTCCGAAATAGTCAAAGAAATTTTTTCTCAGAGGGCGGCCCCCTTAAAATTAAGGGGACCGGCCGTGTAAATTGGGCGGCCCCCTTAATTATTTAAGGGGACCGGCCACTGGAAAAACAAACAACCCCTTTTCAGTCGAAAATACATAGCCAAACACAATTTTTTTTCTTCTTTCCTCTTCCACCTGCTGTGAACGAACCATTTTCACCAAAACCTTCAAAAATCAAACTTCAAATCATCCAATTAACCAAAATTCGCAAGGGGTAATCACTAACTAATCGATCAACAACATCTATTGTAAGTTTTTCATCTTTCTTTTCATTTGATTTCATCCAATTTTGCTTTCAATCAAAATTGGGTGTTCTTCATCATTTTCATACTTTTTATTTTAGCTTAGGATTTCCATAACTATAATGATACCCGTAGTCATAGGAACACTACATTCTTGATAGGATTGAATCAAAACACTAATTGAGTCATAAATTTTTTTTGGTTCGAAATTTTCATAAATATACATATATATTTTTCTAATCTTAGAACAAAGTTTATACATTGTTGATTCATGCCAAAAACATGGTAAAACAACATTACTTTGTCCATCAAAACGTACATTCCTAAATGTATACTTTTCGAATCAACAGAAAAATGTGTTATCAAAATAAAGGGGTGTTTGGTTAGTTTCTTAGGATAAACTTTTAGAGTCGAAATAACCATCACCATAGTTTTGTCACTTGTGTAAACGCTTAACTAGCTTGTATAAGTCATCAAGATATTTAAAAAACTCTTATATATGTTGTTATATTTTGTGATGATACTAAATAAAGGGGCGGTTTGGCCATAACATTTTATGAATATGATTTTTGAATAAAACAATCACTACTTAACCTTTTGTCATGTTAAAATTAATAAACTCATACTTGTCAAACGTTATACTTGAACGTATAGTTTTTGAATAGCTAAACAAATTTTAGGGTTATCATAAGGGAGTGTTTGGTATTGATCTTGGTTTGAAATATAGTTAACTATTATGATTTCTTCTCATTCATACTGATATTAAGTCAAAAATATATTAATGTACATAATAGTCAAAGTCTTAGTTTTTTTTGGTCGAAGTAATCTTGTCCCAAATTGTCATTGTACTAAAATTCATTTTATTAGTATAATTTTTTTTTTTCGATTTTATGTTGTTGTTTACTGTTTAGTGACAGAAAATGCCAAGAGGCTCACTTTTCCACCGATATTCCCTTACCAAATCCTACATCCTAAATGTATCAAAATCCCGGCATTTTTCATCACCAATTTCCAAATTCTACAAATCCATGAAAATCGCTCATTCAACGAAGGTCGTGTTTGTTGATCAAGCCTACTACAATCCAACAAAACAACGAGCGTCTCTTCACAACATTCGCTTCGATAGTACTCTTTAAAATCATCGAGCCGATTGTTCTAAGATTCATTCTTTGATTTCCTATAGTCAACGTCACGGTTCAAACGATGAATTGGCCTATACTTGTATCTCCTTTATGATTCAACATGAATTCATAACTCTCACTCTTGCCCAATTCGGTCAAATCCTTAAAATTCCTTACAACGGTCAAGTCGTGTTCACCAACGAGTGGGACCTTGGATCTCTTGAGTATTCTCAAGAAACCGAGGGACCATATTCCACCGACCTTTCAAATCTGGATTTCGTAGATTCTTCTGATTGGAACGTGTCATGATAGACCGTTCCAATTAAAAGTCAAACGTCTACCCTCACATCCAAATACAAATCATCACAAAGAACACTTAAGCCTGTCATGTAAAGCAATGGGAAGAACTCATTCGAGAGAATGTGTTTGGACTAGGAGGACATCGGGACCATCTCCCCGCTTGTCTTGCTCACATGTTGTATTGTGTTGTTATCGAGGAACAATACAATCTTGCTTACTTCTTTGTCAAACGAATCGAATGCGCTAGAGCAAATCCAACCGCTAATCTTCCAAACGGTATGTTCTTGACTCGTCTTTATCGTCACATCATGGAAGTATATCCTCATCTCGACAATGGCATTTATGACATTGTTGATCGAGTCATGCGTCCTCTTGCTCTTAAACAAACTCGGAGACCTCGAAGTGATCGTGGCAAGGCACACTATTCCGTCTCATCCTCATCTCCACATTCGGCACGTTATCTCATCAACATGAGGATGATGATGATGATGATGTTTATGAAACTTCTCGTGCAAGTACTCCATCTCCTACCACCTATCTTAACTCTCTTAATCCACTCAACTACCAAAACTACGAAATACCTTCCGCTTCCGAACAAACCGATGAAACTCTCTTTGAACGACAAACCACCTTGCTCAACCAAACGCAAGAAATGCATAAGGAGATGCGCGGAGGTTTCAAGTCATTTGGAAAGGCACTAAAAGGGAGTTGTTAGCAAAGAAGAAGAATGTAGACATTAGGAGTGGAGTGAACAGATGGCTAAATGTAGTTTAAGTCAATTTTTAACTTGATTATGTGTATATGTTATTTAACCAACATGTGTGGTGATATATGATATATTCGGATAAGACTTATATGTTGGGTTATCTATTAGGTATTATTTTGTATGATGCCTTAAACTTTGGTTGTTTTATTAAATCAACTGTTATGGCCATTTTGGTTTCATGATTTAATGTGTTTATTATATGTTTATCTGATTAAATATGCTTATAAAAACTCTTAGGGCTTGCTGCAAATTAAAACCACCAAAACAAAAATACCTCACAAAAATTCCTGAGAAAAAATAGTTTTTCTGTGAAAAATGGAATAACAGTGGGGCGGCCCCTTATTTTTAGGGACCGCCCTTAGCCACTTCATGGGTAAATACAATATTTTTCTACTGATTTTTGCTTCTTCTTACACTAGTATCAGCTATCTTTACCACAGAATGCTTGAACAAATTTGGAATTTCCTTAAACTTATCACAAAATTCATTCCAGTTTCAATACAAATCTCTTCCAAATAAATTTCCTCCAAATGCATAAACAATTACACCATCTCCTTCACCTCATCATCAACTCAACCATACAATTCATGGACTCCACTAGTGCTTCCATTTCCAAGGTCTCCAAGAGGACCAAAAATCAACATCAGTTTCCACCAAAACAATTATTTGATGGATTTAACCAAGATGACCCAATACCTCCATCACCCTAAATTCTAAATTCATGTAATATGCTCCTATTCACCCTCCAATACACCATCAACAAATGACACTTCTTCATCTTCAATTGATTTCATACCTAAATTCCTTCCCAAAAATCATCAACATCACACTCACCAAATGATTACTTGAACCCATCAACATCTCCTCCTCCAAGAGTTTCTCTACCACTTCCAACTCAAGATAATGCATCAATGGACATCACTCTCACTCTTTCCCCAAATACCCCACTTGATGTCCAATTTGATACTCCATCACCTTCACCACCTATCATTGCACATCCTATCCCTTGGAATTTCCTTGAAGCACATGGTAACTCATGCCTTTGTTGTATCCACAACCGAACCCTCATTTTCGGGTTAAGTGATGAACTTCACTATATGTTTTCATATATTGAACACATGCTCTCACAACCACCAATCATCATCACACCACCTCCACCATCATCTCTAAACTAAACATGCTCTATGTTTAGTCTCTCAAATAATTGATCCTTTACCATTTTGCATGCAAGTCCTATGGAGCTTTACTAGTTATAGGACTTTTGTACTTTTAATTTCATGTATGTTAGCATGTTATTTTCCTTATGTATGCATGAGTGTGTTTCACACACTACTTTAATTTTAATGAATGATCATTGTTGGTTGTATGTCATATTTTTCTTCCTTGCTACATGTTAGAAATATTTGTATTGTTCTAACCCATTTTGTAGCCAAGAAACCATAGCTCGATTCCTTGGTGCCCTCGAACGAGGGGGAGCACACATCAAGGGGGAGCATTTGTTTCGTCGATTTTAATAGCAATTCTCGACGATGCCTTTTTGATTCTACAAAAAGGGGGAGAAATGACATAAAACTCACTAAATACTTGTTTAAAAATAATTTTACATTTAATGAGTTTAAATTTTGTAATCATAAAAAAGGGAGAGATTGTTGATAAAATATAATGCCTAAAAACATTAATAATATTTTTTTCATATCTTTACGTTTTGATAATTACAAAATATAAAAACGTTCAACGTAAAATTAAACGTAAACAAGTATTTAGTAGTAAATATTCATATTCAAAACTCATTTCACTCAAGGTATGAATAAACAGATGCTTGTGCATTTTATGATCAATGGAAACTTTTATAAAATGTTGTAAATTTTTTATAAACATCACAAAACATTTTTTATATTTAAAAGAAATGTTTTATTCAACATAAACATTTTGAATTTTAATTTTTCAAACCTAAAACGGCTAGAAAAGGTCCAGTAAACACCTCCCTGGTAGGGACAAAAAAGAGGGAAGTCTCACTTGTAATCTAAGGAATCAACCAAGAACAATGAGTGAGATGTGGGTTGGTTTGTTAGAGAATCTTGGATGGAATGGATGATATGTGTTATTATGGAATTGTATGGAATAAAATAACAAAAGGATCACCACCCCTCTCCAAAACAAGGTGGGGATGTATAATACTTCCTTGGAGGCCCATGGGTGGAGTTGGGCCCACCCATGGGGCCTTGGGCGGGACTAGATTTCTTATTATTCCTTTTACTATATATGAGCTAAGTACTTGTTAACAACTTTAGAAAGTGACGGACACTTTTCGTGTTTCCATCAATCTCCCCCTAAGGGAGGTCACTCCTATTTACCGCAATCTTTAAACTGAGCATACTATGCTTTATCCTTAGTCTTTAGACTCGTATTATTGTCTTTCTCTTGTGAATATGTTGTAGTGATTTTTTTTTTTCATTGACTTCTTGGTTTGAGCTTGTTCTTGAACTGTAATTAACATAGTGATCTTGAGCATCTTGAGTCATCAACAAGCATATACTTTCGCCACTTGTACACTTTGCCACATTGTGGACTTGCGGAATTCTGGACCGACATTGCTAATACTATTCATGAAAAGCTTTAATGTTGCATCTTTCTTGAAATCTTTAACTTTAAACACTTTGACACTTCTAGAAAGATGTGTGGTATCAAGTAGCGGAAGTCTTTGAACTTTTGTACTTGAGCTTTCATGATTGACTTTATGTTTGTGGTAGGGTATGAGCATGTGGTTTGGATCTTGTGAGCCCAGCTGGAATCAGGCAACTCCATCTCCATTTTTACATAGCCTGCATTAAAAACAGTTAGCTATAAGCAGGGGGACGATTATGGCTTTGTTCATTCGCCAGGTTGGTTGGAGGTAACCTTCGAATCGGAGGATTGACCTGTGATCAGAAAAGAATCAATTTGAGAGAAAATATTTGACAGGATTTCCAAGCTGTAGAATTGATCTTTCTAACACATAAGTATTAGATTCATCGTACTGCTGCTGTTCTCAGTATCGAAGTCTCCCAAAGCAGGAATCACGATTAAAAGTGAATCAGGTGAGTTACTTTCTAACCGATTTGATATAGAAAAATGATTTGAAAATTCAATCGGTGTATCACTTTCCAAAATTTTTTTTGCGACACACGAGAGTGTTTATCATTTCAAAAAATTCATTAACAATCGTTGATTCTTTTCCTGGAACATGTTTGATACTTTATAGGAATACAACCTTCGTTTCTTTCCAGTTGTCACAAGTTTGATTCATATAGAATAGCACAAGTCACCTACCTTGAGCTTGTTTGATGTTGACTCAAGCAGGATTTCCCATCTTTCATTGTGAATGATTCACTCTGATGTTTGGCAAAATCACAAAGATTATCGAGGACTCTTAAATATGTCTTGTAATTCACATTGTGTGAATTAGCAAGAAGAATTTAGCAAGTGTCCTAATGAGATTTATGGATGATCTCTTTTGGCTCTAGACTCAATAGTGCACTTTGATTTTAGTGATCGGAGGCTGGAGCTGAGTGCCACCTTTTCAATATCAACTAACTCGGTAGTGAGAAAGTCAACAAAATGAGGTATCTCGTGGAGTTTTATGAAACAACAAAGTCTTTTGACTTTGAGTAGCTGGGAGGGTTTGTATAGCGTCACTGGGTCCAGACCGTCTTCAATGTCAGACCAACACTTGTGTGTTTCTGACAGCATATTGTATTGACCTGTTTATGCCTAAGTTGTATGGAGGGCTTATTTATTTTTTCAACCTTTATCCTTACTTGTCTTTTCATTCTTCAACATCTTTAATGCATACGAGACTTATGACTAACACATTGTTGGGTTGTTCCAGTGTTAGCTCCATCTCAGTATCGGCATTATTCCCTTTTCTCACATTTTCTCCCTTTTTAATCATCCTAAAGAACTTCTACCACTAACTAGTGGGATAATCCTGGTAGATCCTCCGGGTTCTGGTGGATCATGGGATATGATAAACCTAAGCCTAACGCCTTATAACTCAAGAATTTAAAAGGGGTACATGGTCAGTCTTTTGGGTATTTCATCACAATCCTTCCAAAAACATTGAAAATTTCAATCAAAGTGTTTGATATATATATCAAAACATTTACACTTTGAGAGTTTTTCATCATCACTAAAAGCTCCCCCTTAAAGTGCATGTTATCTTAGTACATGCTAGGTTTGAGTGCATGAGTCTATTTTATTTGATCACTTCTTGTCAATATTTATTAAGTCCGGGTTATCACATTTTCTACCCTTATCCTAAAGGATTAATCCTTGATATTTTGGATATTAATTGATTAAACCGTTCGCGGGGACAAAATTGAGACATGATTAGCAGGTGGAAAATGGGTATTGCTCCCCCCTCAATTTTTGAGGGTTATAAGATGATGCTGAGTACAATTATTTGAAAATTTTGAATTTTCTGAGAAATTCTTGAAAAAATTTGTAATGATGAACAATTTAATATATTCACCAATAAGTCTACACTAATAATGTAATATTCACAAGATAAAGTGTATTTACGAGGATAAGACCTTTTTACGATGATGAACAACATATGAATATCATATGGTCCTTTGTAGAAAGCCGTAGGTCACAGTAAGGTCGTCCACCGACAAATCTCTACCAAAATCACTCATATCCTCCTTGGTCTTTAGCTCTTGTTCAAGTCGCTGGATCATGGCTCTCGCGTTTTGCCTTTGTCTCGTTGGCTCAAAAGGTCTCTGGCAAGTACCCATTCTTGTTCCTTGAGGAGGATCATTAAGAAACAGTCGAACGTCATCTAGGAGTACATCACTGACTTGGGAGTTGTCAATGGCATCAATCGGTTCTTCTTATCTTTATTCTCTAAATGAATCCTTCTTGGGTCGGAGTATGGAGTGTAAGCGTTTTGTCTTCTCAGATTTGATCTGTACGTTCGGGCTTGGTGAGATTAAGTTTCTTCTGATTAACTTTCAAACCACAGTTGAATATCTTCCAACGTCGCTGGATGACAACTCTTCTTGTAACATGCGTAAAGGAGACATTAAATGACAATAACACATTCTTCAACGCTTAGATTGTCACTTTTCTTGACAAGAAGACAGCAGCTTATCTTCAATGTCTTGGATCCTTACGTCTGTGTAAGTCGCCTTCTTTGAACTTGTGAGTTGATCATCTTTCCCTTCGTATGTATCCAGTCAAGATGCTTATAATCATGCCATTCGACAATTTCAACCTTCGTGACAGCAATTATCCGTCTTTTTGAATAGACATCCCGAGCTGATTCCCTTAAGGTTGCAAATGCATAGAACTGTCGTCGCTTCTTTCCCAATGCGAGATACACAGATGGCGGAATTTGTCGTATTTGACGACGTTTGATCACATCGAGTTAGCACTAAGAATTTTATAACATTTGACATGTCCGTAATCTGCAGCCTTAGTCTTCGTTACTGAAGTAGAGTACTTTCGGCTTGACACACCACCACGTAGATATTCCAGGTCGTTGTTGATGAAGTGATGAAATGGTATAACATGACGACCCTGAGAATTTGGAACTAACGGTAGTTTTGGCTGTCGCAGATTTCATGCGGATCTTGGCGGACCTTCTGGGTTGATCCAGTCTAATTTCTCAGTTGTCGGCTTTGTAAGACCTCTCACAAAAATATTCCAGTTCAGTCAAACTTCTGCATGTGCCTTTCATCAGCTCAAATGTTAGACCAGCTAGCAGTTCAGGTGTTAGAGTTTGAACATTTAGCCGGTTTAGCACAAAAGCGGAGAAGTCAAATGTAGAATCGGTTAGTTCATCAAACGACTCTCGAGGGTCTTGTTGTGCCAGACTGCTTAACCAAAGGTTGGCAGTTTCATGACGACGGCAGGAAACAGGAACGTATTCCTGCATGATCAGAAAAGGATAGTCTCGTAGGTTTTTTGAAAAATCAGAAAATGTTGGACCTCATCTTTGCTTGTTCCATCTTGGACACCTGTTTCAACCTCCCCCCCCCCCCCCCCCCCCCCCCCTGGTCTGAAGGTTTTCTGGAGACATCAGATCGGTGTCTGTCCCGTGTCTTGGTTGCGTTTCACTTTGTGCATGGTAGAAGCTGGTTCCTTTCCTGACCGTCTTCTTTTGGACCCCCGGTCTGTTCCAGCGGAGGGTTCTTTCATCATCATCTGCCCCATCTCTAGGTCTTTTAATTGTGACTGTATCGCCATATGTATCTAACATGATCCTTGTCAGCTTCATACGCTCTACTAACTTCCTTCTAAGAGCTGTCTTTGATCTACGAGCTCTGACCTGTTGATAGAATTGTTAGTTTCCATCTTGTCAATTAGGATCTTTTTCAGCTCTAATTCTGAGAGATTTGCAGCTACAGCATGAGATGAGTTGGCTTCCTTTGATGATCAGGCTCTGAACCTAAGACTTGGAGTTGATCGTTTACGATCTTCTCAACTTTAAGTATAATTTTGGAGACTCTCCTTTTTGACATGTTCCTTGATGATTTTCTTCCCATTCCGTCATTCAATTGTTATTCAAGGAATTGTTTGATTTGCAGTAGAAGACTTCTTTCTCGATTTTGTCATACTTCAGTTGAACTGCAACGTCCACTGCTTCCTGCATTTTATGCGCCAGATACTGGTCAACGGTGCTAGGAATAGAGGATAGCGCTTCAGCATATTGATTGGTTTGCTTGAGTTCGGAGAAGTTGTCTTCTAGTGCTTTCAGTCTATGATCAAATCCAAACAACGAGGCAAAGTTGGGAAGATTTTGTAGGAGGGAGCTTGTAGTAGTTGCCGGTGTCATAATTGGTTGTTGTTGTGGTTGAATGATGATAGGATGTGGTGTTGGAGGGCGATTGATATTAGTATCAATGAAAGAAGTGGCTTCTGTATTTTGTCGAAAAATATCATCAACACCAGTATCTTGGTTTGGATTCAGCTGTTGGGGAGTCGAAGCCAGGAAGATACAGACGAATCTGTTGTTTACCAAATCTGGATTATCCAGGGTTAGGGTCACATGAGTGTCTTAAACATCTGTCATTACTTTATCTCTTCATCAAGATACGGTATTGGTAGCTTTGACTGCTCATTTCCTTGATCCGTTCTTCTTAGCATCCTTTATCCGGGACTTTGCGCTGCAACATATTGCTCCTTCAAACGTCATTGTCACTATCTTCCTCATCTGAAGATGAAATACAGAATCATCTTTCATCAGTATCCTTATTCATGTTTTATTTCATCATCATGGTCGTGAGCTTTGGGATGTACAAAAATCATCACATCTTTTTCTGTTTCAGGTCAATTATTCATAATCTCATTTTCAGCTTTCTTATCATCGTCATTTGCTCATCATCTTCTTGGTCATATTCTTCATCGTACATGGTATATTCCTCTGCTTCTTCCTGGGTCAGTCTCATGACGTCATGTCTTTTCTGATTCATCTTCATCATCTTGAGCTTTCTCATCATCTTGATCATCGTCACTTGATTTCCAAGAGATATCATCCTCTGAGTCATAATCAGGTGCATCGGGAACCCCTGGTGTAACACCAGTTCCTTCATCTGCACCAGAACCACTGGCATGAGAGCTGTGAGTTTCTTGACGGCTTCTTTTTGTGATTATTTTGAGTTGCTCAGCCTCTGTCAAATCCGCCTCAGAGATAGTCTCCAACTCTGTAGTCTTCTGCTTTCCTTTTCCAGACTTCTTTTCTTTGGGGGCAGTGGGAGGCTTCTGTTTAGTGGTTGTATCTGTATTAGCTTTCTTCTTACTTCCTTTTGTCTTTGGAGGAATTGTTCCTGAAGCAATAGCATAATACTCTTTGTATGATTCAGAGTTGCGGATGTCCTCGTTGGTTAATGCTACTGGCAAGATAGTCCCGTACAACTGAGTGTCTTCATTCCTTGAGATGACATTGATTGTAGTGAACATTGGGTCATCTCTGGCATAGTGCCAATTGACCTTGTTTCTTCTAGGAATTGAAGGATCTTTTTCCATGACAAAGTTGACGACTAACTTGGTGAACCGAGGATAGTACATCGCATTGCCCTTCTTCGTATTTTTGTTCTCAATCTTGAAAATGAAGTCCTCCCACAGAAGATATGCATAATCAACATTCTTCTTATTGTACATACCCCACAAGATTTGAGCTTGAGAAAGACGAAGACTGTCATAGGATGGTTTACCACTGAGACATTTGTTGATGATAGCAGCAAATGATCTCCAGGGTTGATGCAGTTTATTGACATTAACGTCAGTGATCTTCCTTATATCTCCAGAATGACCAAGACTAGCTAGAAAGATGAGGATCTCCTTCTCAAGAGGTGGTTCTACAAACTTCTTATTACCGACTTTAGGGCAAATTTGAAGAATGTCTCTGAATTGATCAAGACCGATAATGTGCTTCTTGTTATTCATCTTAAATCGGACAGATCGATTATGAACATAAGCAGAAGCCCAGAATTCTTGCATATAGATCTTTGGAGCATCAGCAGTGACTTGGAATGCCTTGTAGAAAGGAGTGAGTTTTAACACATCGTAGACCATTTGGAGAGTTGCTTCCTTTGATGAGACATCCGAACTTAAGCGAAGATTACATTTACCAATCTTAAGTCGGTCAGCAGGAGCCACCAATGCATCATCCAAAGCAATCTGATCCGCTATTGAAATTGCCATGAGTCTGTTTAAGAAAGAGTGAGTGCAGTTTATAAGAAAACACAATCATTCATTCATGAGAACCTTTATGACTTTTAGCACTTTTGAAGATCAATCTACTTAGATAGACGAATAGCGTGTAAGACAAAGGCACCTATCCTAACAATTAAGTCGAATATAGTTAACCTTGGTTTTGTCAAGCTTTTACTGTCTATTTTAACCTAAGAGATTTGTTGAATTTTAATCTTAGTTAGAAAAAAATTTGATCTTAAGTGTGTTATGTCAAAAAATTGGTTAAGTGTTGATAACTTTACTCGTTCGGTCCTCAAAGAATAACACTCGTTCGGTCCTAAAAAAACAGCTAGATCGAGTTGCACTGAAATTACACTTGTTCGGTCCATGCACACAAGCACTCGTTCGGTCCTTAGAACATGTGCTCGTTCGATCCTCACAAACATGTGCTCGTTCGATCTTCTCATTTAGACACTTGTTCGGTCTAGGCAAATAATCACTAGTTCGGTCCTTTCAAGGAATTACTCGTTCGATCCTCACATAATTCACTCGTTCGGTCCACACTAAAACTTCACTCGTTCGGTCCTTAATAGAATTCACTCGTTCGGTCCTCAACAAACTTCACTCGTTCGATTTACAACAAATTACTCGTTCGGTCCATGCAGGTTATACTCGTTCGATTTATAAAGTTTGTGCAAGATCGACTCTCACATTTGGCCCCTCATCTTAACACTACTTTTTAATCTCACAAATTATGTTTTATAAGGTATATTCAAGTTAAACAAAAAGCACACATGGTCCTTAATGTTTTATACTCTCATACCTATAGACAAAATTTAGCAAAACTACACCCTAAAGGCATAAAACAAGTAACACATAAAGCACAATCGAGTTAAACTTAATTAACTTTCTATCATGAGATATTACGTTATCGTTTGAAAATCTTTTTCCCTTTTTACAGCTCATTTGATTATGACAAAGAAATTTGACATTCTCTCCCCCTCAAACAATGACCCGTTTTCTATTTAAAGAGCTGTAGACATTGTTTGAGAAGTCAAATGTATTTTGAAAAGTATTTTTACACCTTGATCGGTTTTTCACAAAATTACGCTCGTTCGGTCCTTATTATAAGCACTCGTTCGGTCCTTATAAGCAAACACTCGTTCGGTCCATAATATCAGTCACTCGTTCGGTCCATAATATCAATCACTCGTTCGGTCCTCACTACATAGCACTCGTTCGGTCCACACTATACTTCACTCGTTCGGTCCACACTAAACTTCACTCGATCGGTCCTGTCAACAAGTCGCTCGTTCGGTCCTTTCAATGAGACGCTCGTTCGATTCATATTGTAGGTCTCTCGTTCGGTCCTCACGTTTAGTCACTCGTTCGGTCCAATTTAAATGACGCTCGTTCGATCCATTTTGTAAAGTTCTTGTTCGGTCCACACGTTAGACACTCGTTCGGTCCTTACGTTAGACACTCGTTCGGCCCTCACGTTTAGATACTCGATCGGTCCACACGTTAGACACTCGTTCGGTCCATATTGACTCGATCGGTCCATTTTGAGTAAAGTTTCTATCGAGCAACATTTTATACATACACTTTGAGAAGGGAAATAATGAATTTAATCACTAGATGAGACGAACATTATATGACATCTTATTGTTATACCTCACATAACTCCTAATACACCTACAACATCTAGAACAGCCCTAATGTTTTCTCCGAGCACAAAATCAAACAATTATACATTTGAAATTAAACCTAATAACAAACTGTAAGAATATTTTATTCTATACACCTATCTAAGCAAAACGCCTCATTCAATTCGAGTTTTCATCTTGCTTCGAATCTGATGAACCCTAATTTTTAAATTAGGGTTGATCGAGATCAAATCACCATGAAAGCACAATTCGAATATGGTATGATCTTATAGAAGTGTATGGAACGAATTATTAGGAGTACCTTTCTCTGATTTGATCTTGATGAACAATTAGAAGGGGTGCGATTTGAGTGTGAGTTCGTGTGTGTGTGTTTTGAGTGTGTTTTGAGTATGTGTGTTGAGTTATGTGAACAGTGAAGGGACGGGTGGTGATTGGCATAGTTATAACCCATTTTTAACTTTGGCACATTTGGCCCCTCATCTTCACACAACTTATTACTCTCACAACTTATGTTTTATAAGATATATTCAAGTAAAACAAATAGCACACTTGGTCCTTAATGTTTTAAACTCTCATAGACATAATTTAGCAAAACTACACCCTAAAGGCATAAAACAAGTAACACATAAAGCACAATCGAGTTAAACTTAATTAACTTTCTATCATGAGATATTACTTTATCGTTTGAAAATCTTTTTCCCTTTTTACAGCTCATTTGATTATGACAAAGAAATTTGACATTCTCTCCCCCTCAAACAATGACCCGTTTTCTATTTAAAGAGCTGTAGGCATTGTTTGAGAAGTCAAATGTATTTTGAAAAGTATTTTTAGATGATGGAATGACTTCGTATGTGACAAAACAACAAACACCAAGATAAATAAGATTTCTCTTATTTATTCACATAGATGCACTGAAACGTACACTTATGGATATAGGAAGCACGGGTTGTGATGCAAAGTAATCACAAGCCTTTGCATGGTCATAAAGTAGACCATGCCTGAGAATAAATTCCCGTTGTTAGGAACAACTGTCGTTTAGACGACATGTTTTCCTCAAGATGAAAAGCAGGTTACTATCTGAAATAATAGCAAACCATTTGGCATGTTTTGAAAACATTTGTAACTTCTGCTCGAACTTCATTTACAGGCTTGTATCATTATTAAATGACATTCCTAAGACCGTAAATGTTATCGATTTTCAGAAGACATGCCTTTATTACCTCTTTTTATATTTTTTCATTTTTTATTTTTTTCTTTGGTTTGATAGATTTTATATTTTTGTATTTTGTTTTTATAAAAGTTTTCTAAAAATGAAAAATCTTTTTGGTTTTTATGGTTTTATTATGGTTTATATATATACATATTATACAGGATAT
>BQNB010076683.1:17680-31085 GCA_026074375.1 Tanacetum coccineum
AAGCAAATGCGTACAACGCTAAAAATAAATAGTAGATTTATCGACGTCGTCAACGACTTGAAAACACAGGGTGTTATAGTAGTACTGACACATTTTCTTTGGATTGTGAATCTTGACTTGAAGAATCGTTTCGGATTGATCTAGTCGTTCTCTAGCTCCCACGGATTTAACAGTTTCCTGTATGCATATAAAACACGGTAAATATATAAGACATGTATGTAGAATTCAAAAATCACAAGGGGGGTGTTTTATTAATTACTTACCCTTTTTTGCATTTCCTTCCGAATGCTCACATCATTCTGATCACATCCAAGAACAGTTGTTCCACCCTCCTCATCAGCACTTCTATTTATTAGATGAATTTCCACCAGAGACACCTGCAATATAAATTAAGAAATGTGTTGGGATTAAAAGGATTCTTAGTACTACTGATGATACTGCTACTGGTTATGGTTAAGACTGCTGGTTGAAGACTAAAGAAAATATATCAAGTCATTAGTGCTGCTAGTACAAATGTTAGTACTGCTAGTGTTAGTTGCAAATGTTAGTATATTAATGTTGCTCTGAGTTAAGACTGTTATATATAAGCTAGTACTATTGTGTTATTACTGCTTATTAGATATGCATGAATTATATTAGGAAAAGATTATAATTGGATGGAAACTTATTGTAAGCCCATTAGGTCTCCTTGGTGTATAATAGAGGTCCTAGGGTATTAGGTCAGATGTACCTGCTATCTATAGGATCAGTGCTGTGAGCGTTAATTAAGTTAATTAGAAAATGAAATTGTTAACAACATAAAAAATGTCTTACATCTAGTGGTGTCAATTGAGTTGGCGTTGACTGCAACTGCCCCTCTTGTGCAACCAACCGATATTTCAGTTTAGTCACCATTCCCTCTGTTTGTGACATCTTGCTGGACATACTCTTGATTAATAGTTCTTTCTCTTCACATTCACGTCTCGCAGCATCAAGTTGACTTTCTAGTAACAAAATTCTTTCATCAGCTGCTTGTTTGCTTCGTGGAAGATCAAAATACCTCTTGATATGTCATTCCACTGCCCACTTCTTGATAACATCCCTTTTCCTTAACTAATACAAGTGTCATGGCATCTGTGCCTTGATTTGCCCTGCAAGGTTCTTCTTGATCATTGGTCTCATTTCTTTATGCATACAATATGGGAATTAGGTTATTATACGAAAATGAACATAATTAAAAAAAAATTGCAGACAAACTTACAAGTTTATCTCAACTGATCTATTTCATCATCTTGATAATCTTCGTCCTTTGTTACCCTTCCTTTCACACAGGGTACACTGGTGGGTTCTTCATCTGTTCAATTTCTTTTTTTCATTCTTATAGACATCAAATACACTTACACAATGTAAGTTAAAACGATATAAACGAATGATTGCTTGAAATGCAAAAATGTTCAAAAGTGTAATTTACCATTTTTCTCTTTACAGGTGACCGTATCCACCTCGTACCTTGTATGCGGAATAAAACACTTGGAACGCGCATTTTAGCTTTAGCATATTTCACTGCAACACCAAAATCATAGCGTTTAGATGTAGTACTGTGCTAGTATAAAACTATATATTATGGAAACACAAAGTTATTGATAAGATATATGGAATTAAATAAAATGACTAATTAAAAACCTTGTATTCCTCGGTGGCCTGTAGTTACAAAATTACCTAATCTCAGCTTTTAAATTGCAGAATATTCGTCGGGAATTCATCTAGCTTTGAAGGGGTTGTTGGTTGGGAATATGTAGTTGTTCAGTTTCCCTTCAAAAAATGCCTTAGAAGTTGACTAAGACATTTCATTCACCAGCTTTCTGCACCGTCATAGTCAACATCAAAGTAGCGCTGCATAAGAGTAAACACAATGTTATGAATAATTAGTTTCACATAATGGTAAACCAGAGATAAACTTATGTAGTACTGGGTTCAAAAATAGTATATGTGTACCGTGATTTCATCCCATAGTTTATTTCTTGCTTCTGGACCCACCTTCTTCCAGGATAGAATCTGCAAACCTATATGCTCATGAACCATGTCTCCTAAAAAACTCGAAAACAATGCTCTGTGTTTTCCTGATATCCTATTCAATGCATCGAAGGTTACACTGAGCTTTATGCGCATCCTCAATATACTCCTCTGATTGATATCCTAAATCGTCAATTTCATTTTCATTTTCATTATCATAATTAACCAAATTGGCCTGATTATCAATGGCTTCAGTTTCCATGATTCTTCAGCCGCAATGTGTAAAAGAAAATAAGTAAAAGTGGTAATTAATGGTGTAAAAAGAGATGTTATTGTTCTGTTTTGGTTGCAGCCTTTTTTTTGGAGAGATGAAAAAGTGTTTTTGCTGAAATTAGGAAAATAAACCGTCCATATTCATGTGATTTTAAAATTTTTGGCTGCAATTTGGCTCCAAATTTTAAATTTTTAAAAAGTTAAATTTTTTGAATTATTGATAATTTGACATTGATTATTTAAATTTGGCGCTCAATTAAAGATGTAATCTTTTATCATTAAAAAGGAATGTGTGACTATATGTTTATTAACAATTTAAATTTATTTTAAAAAATAAAATTTTATGACAATTAACATATTAAAAAGTGGTAATCTTACATGTTATACTCATCCATATAGTCATAATACCAATTGATTCTACCAAAACATCTATCTAATACAAAATTTAAAAAATTTAAATTTAAATTAAAAATTTAGAAAATTTAGAAATACGTTACCAACATACCGAACCGAACCGCCCCGTGAACACCCCTAATATGACCCATATGATGTCAAATACCCATTAATGAATGTGACTAGTGATATCCTAATGCACATGACCCATGACCCATATGAATTAGCCATAATCACCGGTCATGCATGGGTTCCATTACAATATAAGCCACTTCAACCCAATGCACATGACCCATATGTTAATTACCCATTGTCACCAGTCATGGATGTGTCGTAACATGACACTCTAAGCAACTACAACCCAATGTATATGACCCATATGATGTCAAATACCCATTAATGAATGTGAACAGTTATATCCTAATGCACATGACCCATGACCCATATGAATTAGCCATAATCACCGGTCATGCATGGGTTCCATTACAATATAAGCCACTACAACCCAATGCACATGACCCATGATCCATGTTAATTACCAATTGTCACCAGTCATGATGTGTCGTAACATGACACTCTAAGCAACTACAACCCCATGCATATGACCCATATGATGTCAAATACCCATTAATGAATGTGACCAGTGATATCCTAATGCACATGACCCATGATCGACGACCCATATGAATTAGCCATAATCACTGGTCGTGCATGGGTTCCATTACAATATAAGCCACTATAACCCAATTGTTGGGATTCTTGATTTGATGAGACAAAATGAATAAAAGAATGAAACAAAAGGATCAAAGTCATCATTATAAAACTCTACAAGATGGTGGAGAAATATGAAGATTTGGTCACATATTCTATAGGATAATTAGAAAACATATTAATGTGGTTTAATGTAATTTAAATAGTTTCCTTATCTATTGATTTACTTCCTTTGTAAGTCATGATCTCTCCCTATATAAAGAGATCATAGACATAGGTTTTAGACATCCATCCATGGATACATAGAAATCTCCCAATGAGAGTCTAGATAGATAGATAGTATAGTCGACTGATGAAAGTCGAATTATACACCATAGTTAGTTCGTGTAGCCATGAATTATAGTTGGGGTAATAGGGAAACGTTCAATAAAGAAAACCTTGTGATAACTTTGATTGTGTTCTTTATTATTTCGCTGCGTGTTATCAATCATTGTTATTGTTTATCCTAGATATATACGATCTAATCAATCTTGATCTTAAACGATCTTATCAATTGGTATCAGAGCCTCGTGGCTCTTGATCTAGGATCTACAAGGTTTTTAAAGAAACCCTGAAACCCTAATTTTGTAGAAGAATCAATTTTGGTTAAAGTTTTCAAGGGTTTTTGAAGTTTAATTGATATAACAAGGTTTAAAATTGTCCTCTCTACCTTAATTGTTATGCAATATGATTTATAAATCATTGTTACTATTAAGTGTTTTCTTCACATCGAATTCGGTCTTCTTTTCAATACTTAATTAAAATTTGGTGATTTCGTTTCCGGTTAAAGCAGAATTTGGTTTTAATGATATTGGACTCAAGTTTTTCATTGATTCTTGATATGTAATGAATCCACCAAAGGTTTTAATTCTGCTCGTTGGTTATTCTGCTCTTCAACGCAACTATTGGAATTTTGTTAATTGTTATCATATGATAACGAACTATACACAATCATGTTCTTTCAATGATGTATAATTCTGGATTTGATGGTTTCTTGTTTTTTCCCTGATCATACATGGAGAAACACGATCCAAGGGTTTGGAAACACTACTCTTTCTCTTTAGATGTGTTCGCTACTTCTGTGGTTAATAATAAAACAGCAAGGTTGGAGGATTTGCTTCGTTGCTTATTATTGTTGTCATGAGCAGCAAGACTATAATATAACAAAAGAAGATATCTTCTTTATAGAAAGAAGATTCGGTTATGAAGTAAGAAGATTTGGTTGGTTTGTGAATAGAAAACCCTAATACGTTCTCTGGATTATAGCTTGGGTTCACGTGAATAAGTTAATACTGCCTTTACACTTTATACTTTTTTATTAAAAGAATGTATTAATACTGCCGTAGCAGTTCACGTGATGAGCAGGTTGCACAAAGAGTTTATTAGTGATGCGTGTACAAGGTTAAAAGCTATATTGGGCCTATGGATTTAAATGTTGCTCGTTGCCCATGCAAGAAATTTATACTGTTTGTCCAAGCTGTTGAAAGTTTTTGTGATTTATACTTGATAGAACAGTGATGTTAATACTGTTTGATGTTATTGGTGCTGCCAACAGAAGACTTAATATTGTTCGAACAGTGAACGGTAGGTGGCAACAATATTGGTGAACAACAGGTAAAAGGTTGCGTGGTATTAAAGAGTATGGGATCAAAAGTATGGTGATGATGTATAACGAAATGTGGGCTTATTGAAAAGGTTAGTACCGTTCAAGTTTATGTTTGTACTGCCTTTGTCATGCAAGAAAAGTGTTTGTACTGTTAGTTGTATCCGAGAAGAGTTTATATTGCCAGAGTTGTCTGATAAAGCAGTTTGTACTGCTAGCTTTGTACGATATTGGACAGTACTTTGTTTTTGGATGGATTTGGATCTCGGTCAGAACTATTTTTCAAATAGTTTATTCTTATTGATTAAAGGCTTGTTTTGGATTATTTGAAGATGTGATTACGAAGACAGTTGATTATTGCTTATTTGATGTTGTAGTAGATTTTTACAGATGCGTGCTCTTATCATATTTTAAAGTTGTGGTTGGCTTTTAAGATAACTTGTTCGTGCTTAAATGGTGTGACGAAGACTTGTTAAAATCTAGCAAAGGTGTGTGATTTCTCTTATGCTGCTCAATGCGTACATTTGCTATCACTTAGTATGTGTCTCATAGAAGATGAGGATGTTTGTCAAGAGGTTGCGGTCTACTTATATTTCACATATTTATTTATAAGTTCGACGTCACGTGGATAGTGCAAGACATAAGACACAAGTTTGGGAGATTCAACTTCTTCATCAAATTCGTTATACTCGGGTTACTTTTATCATGGATCACTACATAGAGCCATAAAAGTTCGAGATTTAAGAGATGGTGTATTATGCTTCATGGCGGGTATTTTGAGTATTGGAAGGCTGGATTAGTAGTTGTGGTATATGGTTGGTAGCTGTTATGATCCAAGTTGCATATCTACAGAAGACCCCTATTAGATGATTACAAAAAGGGGAAGAAGATTACAGGTTTATTGATTTGCAGCTTATTATATGTGGTGACATGATACAAAGGAAGCTTGGAAGTTTTGTTTCATTCAGGGAGATGATTACATCTCAACTTCAGGGGAAGCTTTGGCTTTATGATGAAGTTCGTACACGACTTTGTTTGTTTTGTCATCATCAAATAGGGGAAGATTGTTGGGATTCTTGATTTGATGAGACAAAATGAATAAAAGAATGAAACAAAAGGATCAAAGTCGTCATTATAAAACTCTACAAGCTGGTGGAGAAATATGAAGATTTGGTCAAATATTCTACAGGATAATTAGGAAACATATTAATGTGGTTTAATGTAATTTAAATAGTTTCCTTATCTATTGATTTACTTCCTTTGTAAGTCATGATCTCTCCCTATATAAAGAGATCATAGACATAGGTTTTAGACATCCATCCATGGATACATATAACTCTCCCAATGAGAGTCTAGATAGATAGATAGTATAGTCGACTGATGAGAGTCGAATAGTACACCATAGTTAGTTGGTGTAGCCCCAAATTATAGTTGGGGTAATAGGGAAACGTTCAATAAAGAAAACCTTGTGATAACTTTGATTGTGTTTTTTATTATTCCACTGCGTGTTATCAATCATTGTTATTGTTCATCCTAGATATATAAGATCTAATCAATCTTGAGCTTAAACGATCTTATCACAATTATATATAAAGGTGAAACAAGCTAATGGGAGAAAAAACCACAATTAACACTTATGAGCCTTAAAGAAATCAAACTATTATATGTTTAACATCAAAACTTATACTCTACTCTATCATCTCTTGTTCTTTACAATTTAAAATTTCTAAAAAAGAAATTCATGAATACTTAGCCTAATGAATCAAGATCGGCACTTTAACAAGTCACATAGACTGGCAACAATCTCAACTCTAATAAATTGATATTCTCATATTTAAAATCAATTATGGGAACTTGCAAAGTCTTGACTTTTTTAAGCTAGACTTGCGTTTTATAGCTCCTTGTATAAAAGATTAGCAAAATCAATCTATTTACGGTTAAGGAGAAAGTTAAGGTATAAAACCGGTCGGGTCAAAATTTACTTTTCATTCTCACCAACGGAAAGCCTACATTCGTATCAACATTTTTTTTAAATAAAACTTATGAACAATAAACTAGATATTAAGACTTAAAAATTTAAAATTTTTGTGAGAAAACGGGGTACGTGAGAACAAGGGGTAAAGGTAGGTAAGATCATATCGAAGATATACTACCCCATACACAAATTAAACATTGTCCTCAATGTTTCCTAGTCTAAGGCTTAAAAACCCCATACTAGAACTCAAAAAGTCGAATGCATAACCCAAGAGTGAAGAAAGTATCACAAAAATCTCAAGCCGTTTATCAAGTATGCTAAAAGATAAATGTTAGTCGATAATAATCTTAGGATAACGTTACGTTATATGTGCAAGACATAAGACCCTAGTTTGTAGAATTTAACACTTCTTCATACAAATTTTGTTATACTCATTTTACTTCATCAGTGCATCACTCAAGGAAAAGTATACAAAAGCCTACAAGTTTGAGATTCAAGAGATGGAAAACATATGGTTTCAGGGGAAGCTTATTTGTTTTAAATGTTTAACCATGCTACCATGCACCACTTGAAGGAAGTGCGTTTACAAGTTTGTATATCATCAGAAGAGCCCTATTGGAACCGACACAAAGGGAAAGAAGATTACAGGTTTGTTTGATTTTGCAGCTTACAAATGCATCTGTGTACATGATACCAAAGAAGCTTGCGAATTTGTTTCATTCAGGAGACATGATACATCTCAACTACTCTCTATTTAAGGCGAAGTTCGTACACGAATTTGTTTGTTTTGTCATCACAAAATAGGGATAGATTAGTCTATTAGAATCTTGCGATTTGATGAACAAAATGAATAAAAAGCAATGAAACAAAAGGACTATCAAAGTTCGACATTATAAAACTCTACAAGCTAGGTGGAGAAATATGAAGATTTCGTCAAATATCTACCAGGATAAGTTTAGGAAACATATTAATCGTGGTTTAATATATTTATAACATAGCTTTTATTATCTATTGATCTTTACCATCCTTTGGTAAGTACAATGATCTACTCCCTTATAAAGAGATCATAACACATAAGTTTTACGCGACATCATCCACTTAATACTTATAATCTCACAATACCGAGTCTAGATAGATAGATAGTATACGTTACAGATGAGAGTTGAATCTAGTACAGCCAACAGTTAGTTTATGTGTACGCCCCAACTTACAGTTGGGGTAACAAGGAAACCGCTTCAATAAAAGATCGCAATTACCTTATGATAACTTTGATTTGTGTTCTTTATTAGTCCGCTGCGTCTCCTCCATGCTCACTGCTCCTACCCACTCACCTCACCACAACCCTCACATCGCACAACCACCCTCTAAACGCCACTTTAAACGATCTTATCATTTAATATTCCAAGAATATTACCAATCACCTAAATTTGTCTTAGTTCAACAAAATTCCCATATTGTTGATCAATAATGGACTAATTTAGAAAAATAAAAATTATTCACGGATTTAAACATGCAAATATAAGACACAATTAATATTAAATGAAAACAAACATACCAAGTACTTTAATTCATTATAAAATAAAATTTGTATAATATCCCTTATCCAAATACCAAAACACAGATCTACATAAAACTACTAGCTAAACGAAGTTTAATGCTCCTAGCATGTTGAGTAAGCTTTCTTTTCGGTAAAACCTTCATAAATGGATCAGCTAGATTGGTATTTGTGTGAACTTTAAGAAGATTAATTTCACCCAATTCGATACACTCGCGAACGTAATGATATCTTCTATGGTAGTGTTGAGTGGCTAGAGAGACCATAGGATGCTTGCGGAGTTTAATCTCCTAGTTTATTTCTTACATGAATGATTATTGAATGTTGTTAATTTGAATTGCTTAGGTTTATTTTGGATGTTTTGCATGTCTTGGTATTGACGTGAACCCCTTTTGCTTCAATACAAGATGCTAGTTATCTTTTATGTTTGTTTGGGTATTTTCATGACACCTTATGTCTATACCTTGGTTTCTTTTATGCATTGTAGTTCTCTATATAGACACCATTGTGTTATGATGATATCCATTCTTATTACACCTCGTGTTTCTGCCTTGGCGAGGTGTGACAAATTGCTATCAGAGCCTTTAGTTATAGAGAAGTAGGTGGTTGAGCCTAGACTATAACTTAGGAGTCCTTCATATAGATGCATTTTAAGGCTTAAGTGTTTAGTATTAAAACTATTATGCTTCCCCCCTAATTGCATAGCTTTTATTATCTTATTATGTCTACCATTATCTGATATGGTATATACTGTGTTCATACTAATTTAGCCATGTCTCCCCCTGACCATAAGAAGTTTCGTTGGGGAATTGCCCATGCAACTGGATGTAAGGGCTTCACTAATCCAAAGACTGGGATTTGGTTGAAGTGGATTAACCGCAAAATCCGAATACCTATTGACCTATACTATTGCTGAGTCAAAGAAAAGCTGACTATGAAGGTAGTTGATGGAGAAACAATCATGAAGTTGGAAACGAAAATGATTGCAAAGGATGGCACTGTCTCCGAATTTCCTAGATATACGCCATCAAAGGAAGAAGATGAAGAGCCTGAAAAGAAGGGATTGAAGGAAGCTCCTAAAAAAGGGCCAAACTATGAGTTATTAAGTTATACAGTATCCGACAATGATTCAGATCTCGAGACCATGGCAAGGAGTGGACCCAAGTGTAATGAGTTGGAAGACACTTGTGAGAGTGGAGTTTGACCTAATACCTGACTATCTGTCTCGTTCTAAGTTTTAAGATTTTAGTTTGTTTGACTTTGGCTAGAGCCTCATTTAGGAATGTCTACTTTTGGTTATTGGAATTTGTTTAAGTATTTTAATAATACGAATTAAGTATTTGCTGGATTAATTCTGCGCGTAATGAGTTGAATGATTTAAAATATGTGTTATGTGGTGTGTTAACCTTAAAAAGTGTTGTCATAGGAGGGAGTACATTTGTGAAAGGGGGTATCTATAATTATGGTGGCCAACATAATTATACATGCGCCACAACACAAGTGGACTTGAAAGTATGATTTCATAGATTAATGTTGACACGTTATATGGTGGCTATTCTTGTATGTTTATGGTAATGTATAGAGTATGATAAGGTTATGGGATTGGAAATCCTTATTATATCGTCTAATGTATATAAATTTTACCTTTTATAGAAATGGCTCCATCCCGAAGAAGCGGTCCTAAGAACAATGAGAACCCTGACATTGCTGCTATCATTGCGCAACAGTTGCAAACTGTCCTTCCTCAAATCGTCACCCAAGTAACCAACAATATGAACAATGCAAATGCTAATGGTGGTGGTGGGAATGGTAATGGTGGAAATAGCAGATGTTCCTACAAGACATTCATGGCATGCAATCCCAAAGAGTATGATGGAAAAGGAGGTGCGATAGCACTTACTCGATGGATGGAGAAAATGGAGTCAATATTTGACAATAGTGGATGTGCTGAGAATCAAAGAGTAAAGTTTGCTGCTAGCTCGTTTGTGAACAAGGCTTTGACTTGGTGGAACACCTAAGTTCAAGCAAGAGGTCGTAAGGCTGCAATATGTATGTCATGGACTTATTTTAAAGCGTTACTTGTAGAAGAGTTCTGTCCAAGCAATGAAATAGAGAAGTTAGAAAATGAGTTCTGGAATCATAAGATGGTGGGAGCCAATCATGCCGCCTACACTGATCGGTTTCATGAATTGGCCAAGCTGGTTTCACACCTAGTTACCCCTGAGTCATCACGCCTCAAGAGGTACATAGCTGGTTTGGCTCCTGAGATTCAGGGAATGCTCCGAGCGACCCAACCGACCACAATACAGAATGAAATTCTTAGGGCTAGAATAATTACTGATGAGGCAGTCAGCTGTGGTACATTGACGAAGGGTAATGAGAAAAGGAAGTGAGTGGAAGAGACAAGTGAACCAGGAGGGTCATGGAAAGATAATAAGAAGGCAAAGGTGGGGACAGGTTTTGTGGCGACAGCTCCTCCTATAAATAAGTTTGTGGGTTCCAATCCCAAGTGTGCTAAGTGCTATACCTATCATCCAGAAAATGGACCTTGTAAATTGTGTTATAATTGTCAGAACCGGGTCATTTTACTAAAGACTGTCAGGCACCATTTAAGTAAGTGGCTCCTGTGAATGCTGTTAGGATGGGTTATAATCAGAGGGTTTGTTATGAGTGTGGTAGTCCTGATCACCTTCGTAATACTTGTCTCAAAATGCAAAGAGCACCTGGTTAAGCAGGAAATCCGTTGGCTTTGGAGGACAATCGTAATGCCCGAAACAATGGGAATCCGGCTAGGGGACGGGCTATCAATATCAATGCAACCGATGCTCTTCAAGATCCTAACGTTGTAACGGGTACTTTTTCTTTAAACGATCATTTTGCTATCGTACTTTTCGATTCTGGAGCTGATTTTAGTATTTCTGCTCATTTTGCGCCTTTATTAAATATGAAACCTAGTATTGTAAACCTTGGATATGTGATAGAAGTAGCAGATGGTAAGAAAGTAAAAGTTGATAGGATTATCCGTGACTGCAAACTAGAACTAGGAAATTCCTTGTTTATCATAGATTTGATATCGTTGGGTCATGGAACCTTCGATGTGATTATAGGAATGGACTAGTTATCCAAGAATAAGGCTGTGATCGTGTTCCACGAGAAGGTGGTTGAGATATCATTGGAAGGTGGTGGGATACTTAGGGTTCAAGGGGAACGTAATCTGGGGGTCGCCAAAGCCTTGATGAACGTGTAGGTAGATGAACCTAAGTTGAGTGGCATGCCTGTTGTACAAGATTTTGTTGATGTGTTCCCGAAAGACTTGTCGGGATTACCACCGCCTCGACAAGTTGAGTTTCGCATAGATTTAGTTCCTGGAGCGACAACGGTTACGAAGTCTCCATATCGTCTAGCGCCCTCGGAAATGCAAGAATTGTATGGGCAACCTTAAGAGTTGCAAGACAAGGGTTTCATACGACCAAGTCGTTCTCCATGGGGAGCACCTGTGTTATTTGTTAAGAAGAAGGATGGCTCCTATCGCATGTGCATTGATTATAGGGAGTTGAACAAGTTGACTGTTAAGAACCGCTATCCTCTCCTGAGAATTGATTACTCATTTGATCATCTGCAAGGAGCACGTCATTTCTCCAAGATAGATCTTCGGTCGGGTTATCACCATCTCCAAGTACATGAGGATGATATTCCAAAGACCGCTTTTTGAACGAGATACGAACATTTTAAGTTTACGGTTATGCCTTTTAGATTAACTAATGCACCAACAGCCTTTATGGATTTGATGAATCAGATCTATAAACTGTACCTAGATAAGTTTGTCATTATTTTCATTCATGACATTTTGATCTACTCGAAGTCTAAGGAGGAACATGAGGTTCATTTGAGGTTGGTGTTAGAATTGTTGAAGAAAGAGGAGTTGTACGTTAAATTCTCCAAGTGTGAGTTTTGGTTGCAAGAAGTGCATTTCCTTGGTCATGTGGTCAACCAGAACGGTATTCACGTGGATCCAAGTAAGATTAAGGCGGTAAAGAATTAGAAAGCTCCTACAACACCGTTTGAAATTTAATCATTTTTGGGGTTAGCAGGTTACTACCGACGTTTTATCGCAGACTTCTCTAAGATTGCTAAACCTCTTACTTCATTAACTCAGAAAAACAAAAAGTATGAGTGGGCCGTAGAACAGGAAGAGGCCTTCTAGACTTTGAAGAGTAATTTGTGTGATGCACCGATATTGTCACTACCTAATGGGGTTGAAGGTTTCGTAGTCTACTGTGATGCATCAAATCAGGGATTAGGTTGTGTACTCATGCAAAGGGGCATCAAGACAGCTAAAGATCCATGAGAAGAATTATACAATGCACGACCTAGAATTAGGAGCAGTTATGTTTGCCCTTAAAACTTGGAGGCATTATTTGTATGGTACGAAGAGTGTCATCTACACGGATCATAAGAGCCTTCAACACATATTTGATTAGAAGGAGTTGAATATGCGTCAGAGGAGGTGGATTGAGTTATTTAGTGACTATGATTGTGAGATTCGCTACCATCCAAGTAAGGCGAATGTGGTGGCTGATGCGTTAAGTAGGAAGGAACGAGTGAAACCTAGACGTGTACGGGCAATGGCTATAACTATTCAACCTAGAGTAAGAGGAATGATACTGGCAGCCCAGGATGAGGCGTTCAAGCAAGAGAACATACTTACAGAAAAGCTACATGGGTTAGATCAACAGATGGAAAGGAAAGAAGACGTAAATTTATACTTTATGGACCGTATATGGGTTCCGTTAGTAAGAGGCGTGAGATCGATAATTATGGACGAAGCTCATAAGATTAAGTACTCTGTACATCTGTGAGCGGA
>BQNB010076684.1:0-31085 GCA_026074375.1 Tanacetum coccineum
GTCTAACAATTATCTAATAGCAGGGTATCCGCGCGATGCGACGGCGGGTACCCTGAAATTATATTTTTCAAATAACAAATGTTATCTAGTTACCTTTCTACTACTACACATGTTATTCGGTTACTTTCATCACATGGGTACATGCCGTTGTTGTCACCTAAATTGCTCGAATAGTAAACTTTACCTCTATTGGTGAGAACCGGTATTACGTGAGGGTCTGAAGATTTTGTATTATCGTATGAAGTTTGTTTCTTTGTTTTTTTTAAGTTTCACAATATTTGATTTGTATCAATTTATTAGTCGTTTGAATGTTGGTTTGTAGAATGTGTGTTATTAGTTGCATTTCTTATATTGAATATGTGTTTTAAGAATAACATTTAATGTGTTAATCACTTAATAAATGTGTTTATTTGTGCATTAGAGGTTTTTACTATACTTTATAATTTGGATTACTTAAAATTTTTGTGTATTAAATAAAGAAAGAGAGTCTAATTTTTTTATATGTAGTATAGATGTACATTTATGTGGATGCACACGCGTGTGTGCTTGTGCGTGAGTGGTTTAATCAATAATCTAACTATAGGTAAAGGTATAATCAAAGTTATGTAATTTTTAAGTTTTATGTAGAACACATTATAATTAAAGAACATTACACTACATCTCAACTATCCATTTTGTTTTCATCTAATGGTTTAGATTAATTCTTATTTTAATTTAATTAAAAAACCCTCTTTCATTTTATTTTTTTAAAAATTAAATATCTCACAAACCGTTAATCGTTGCGTAAAACAAAACATACAATCGCGACGAGAATTAAATCATCTTTTTATAGAGGGACACTTCTATATACTCTTGACGAACTTTTTTTTCGATTTTTTTTTCAGTCACGTATGAAAAAATCACATGTGATTTGTATCACAATCACATGTGATTTCTTTTGACGAACTTTTTTTTCGATTTTTTTTTCAGTCACGTATGAAAAAATCACATGTGATTTGTATCACAATCACATGTGATTTCTTTTGACGAACTTTTTTTTGATTTTTTTTCTGTCACGTCTGAAAAAATCACATGCTATTTGTATCACAATCACATGTGATTTCTTTCGACGGACTTTTTTTTATTTCTTTTTCAGCCACGTCTGAAAAAATCACATGTGATTGTTTCATACGTGACTGAAAAAAAGTTCGCCGAAAATATATAGAAGTGCCCCTCTATAGAAAGATAAAAAAATACTCGTCGCGATGGTGTATTTTTTTCTTTTAACGATTTAACATTTGCAAGATATTTTATTTTTAAGAAAAAGATGAAAAATGAGTTTTTTATTTTGATGAAACCATTTGTTTTTTAATATGATAATGTTCTATAAGGATCTCACCTATTTTAATGATAAGGAAAACCGTTTGGAAAAGATCAACAAATGATCTAAAAAAGGAGAGAATAAAGTTTAACCAATAATCTAACGATAAGTAAACTTATGTAACTTTAATGATATTTTAAGAATGTCTTGTAAAGATGTACAAAGAATCTAGAAAAAAAAGTTTAGTCCGGCATATATACAATTTAATCAGCAATATAACCATATGTGTAGTTATATGACATTCAGGATATGTTGTGTCCCATTTGTGATAATGCTATTGAATCGACGGACCATTTGTTCTTTAGGTGTTGATTGGTTCGGGACATTGCTAATAAGGTTTTGAGCTGGTGGAATTTGGATCACGCAAACTTGAACTCATATGCAGAATGGAAGTCTTGGCTTGTTCCAATTCGTATGGATTCCAAACTCAAAAAGATGTTCGAAGGAGTTTGGTACTCCATTTAGTGGTACGTTTGGATCTATCGAAACAAGCTCCTATTTGACGAGAGAAAACCTTCGAAGTCAATGCTTATTGATAATGCCATTGCTAGTTCTTTTTATTGGTGTAAGTATAGATCTAAAGCCTCGTTCGGATGGAACGAATGGCTCAAAAACCCCTATATTATTGTTTTATAATCTAGCTCCTTGCTAGTTTTTGTTTCTAATAAAATCGTCGTTCCAAAAAAAAAAAAAAAAACCCATTTTTCACATCTTTTTTAAAAATAAAATATCTTGCAAACGGTAAATCGTCAAACAACAAAAAATACACCATCGCGACGAGTATTTTTTTATCTTTCAGTAGACATCCACTTCGATATACTTTCGAAGAACTTTTTTTTTGATTTTTTTTCAGTCACGTCTGAAAAAATCACATGTGATTTGTATCACAATCACATGTGATTTCAAAATCACATGTGATTCTGATACAAATCACATGTGATTCCGATACAAATCACATCACATGTGATTTTTAACAGACGTAACTAAAAAAAGTTCGAAAAAAAATTCATCGAAAGTATACAGAAGTGCCCCTCTATAAAAAGATGATTTAATTCTCGTCGCGATGATATGTTTTGTTTTGCGTAACGATTAACGGTTTGTGAGATATTTAAATTTTAAAAAAGATGTGAAAAGTGAGTTTTTATTATTTTGATGAAAAAATGAGTGACTATAATTGGTTCATTGGGTCTATGCTAAAATTTGTGTTTATATTGAACTTTCCTCTATAGTTAGTATAGTTAATTATTAAATGAAGTTGAGTTATTTTACATACCTATCAAATGCTACAAACTGAATCATCTATTTGATTTAATTAAAAAGACAAGATTTAAATTTATAAAGAAATATGGAGGGATCAAAAGTGTAAATTTACTAAAACTCACCGTAACAACTCCCTCATTATTTGTAGAGTTGACAGATCTTGCCCAAGTTGCAATTGATGGATGTTTTTTGGCCTTTTTTTACGTTTTCATACATTTTCGTCCGTTTCTTACGTTTTCTTTCGTTTTCAGACGTTTTCGTCTGTTTTCATACGTTTCTGTCAATTTTCTTACATTTAGTTTTCGTTCGTTTTTGTACGTTTTCGTTCGTTTTTGTACGTTTTAGTCTGTTTTTGTACATTTTCGTCCGTTTTCGCACGTTACTTCCGTTTTCACACGTTTTCGTTCGTTTTTGGCCGTTTTCAGACGTTTTTGTTCATTTTCATACGTTTTCGTCCGTTTTTATACGTTTTACTATAAAAATGAGAGATTAGAGTTAGGCTCAACCGAACACAAGAGATATTATGTCTATAAGATATCGCAGGTTGTTTCATAAAATATCGCATGTGATATTCCAAAGAATTTGACAGACATGGATACCAATCTAACTTTTTGAAATATCAAATGTGATCTAAAATAAGAAAAAAAATTATGGTACCATATATATACGATTTACAAGTTTAGTTTCTTTTTAATAACAAATTTTGATAAACTATATAGAAAATAACTTTTTAACTTATGTATAATATCTCATGTGATGCAGATGTGAATGATGAAACTCAAACACATCAACTAGAAAAATGATTCTTCATGACATGAATAATGATGGAATAAAGATGTACAAAAAGAATGTAACAAATATTACGAATGGACAAACTACTCTATAACACTTCGTATCTTGACGATTATGAGTATTCTTCTATTACACTTGAATGGATGACTCGATCACTTATAAACAAGCTTAAACAACTTAGATGATCAAAGAAAAAGGGGATTAAGATACTGATTTAGAACAGAGAAAAACATGTGCAAAGAAGTGAGAAGTATGTAAGAAATGTTCGACGATCCCATATGTAAAGGGATCGTCCCCTATTCAAAGGGACCGTTCGTTGTTGTAAGGACGCTCCTTTTTGTCTTTTAGTAGAAAAATATTTATCTGGTTTATGTGCTATCTATTTTAAGGGGAAACCCAGATTTTGAATAATTTTCTTATAAAAAAACATTTCTTAATTATACAAAAATAATTTGTCTGATTATTTTTTGTAAAACTATTGTGTTACATTTATAAAAGTGTAAAGTGTAAGACAAAAAATTATTTCTTTGATCATCCATCAAATTTAATACTTGTTTGTTCATACCTTAAGTGATTTATGTCGAAATGGAAATTTACGACTAATAACTTGTTTACGTTTATTTTGACGTAGAATGTTTTTACATTTTGTTATTATCAAAACGTAGAGAAGTCGAAAAATATAAATAACGTTTTTAGACATTATTTGTATTAACACGTTTCACTAAATGTTTTTATATGTTATTTGATACATGTTTAGAATTCATTTTGAGTAGAATTATCGCATGTTATAACATTTTGCAATTACATTTTGATATTTTCACGTATTATGTTTAAATGTTACACGAAACACTTAACACAATATCACAACTATATTTGTATGTCGTTAAAAAATCCCGTTGTTATGCATGAATACTCGTCTAATAATAATTATAAAAGTTAAAAGAAAAGCTTTAATAAAAAGGTGCACCTTGAATTTTTTTTGTTTGAAAACGAAATATTAATATTGACAAATTAATTTTATATTACACATGTTTTTTTAATAATAAAATACATGTTGTTAGGTCTAGTAAATTGAGACACAATATATCTTTAATTACTCTAATTCCTGATTACTACTAGTAACGAGTGGGTTTACTCGCGCTTCGCTGCGGGATGATTAGCTTGTGGCATTTTACTACTAGTAACGAGTGGGTTTACTCGCGCTTCGCTGCGGGATGATTAGCTTGTGGCATTTTGAGTTGGCGGAAATCATATTGTTTGTTTATTTGGATTTGATCATTTCATATCATTAAGTAATTCAATCATACAAATAATGAAATCTGAAGAATAAAAACAATGGCAACATCAATTTGTGTTCTGGTTCTAAAAGACATTACTTATTTTGTTTTCCTGCTTTTCTTCCAGCTCTCTTTTCTGTCGAGCTCAACGACGTTTTAAATCCTCTGTTATCACTGTCGTCATCCCAATCTCTATTCAATGATTTCTGATATTCGAAAACGAAAATATGGTTACAAAAACAATATCTAATAAAATTTGTAAATGGATAAAACAGTACCTCTCGAAACAAATAAGGTTAGTAGAGTATATAATTCATTTAGCTCCAAATTTGCATCGACGATGCTAGATCAACAACAGTTTTAAACTAAATAAAAGAATAAACTTCGCATGAAGCCTTACATTGAGATTCGCCTCCTGCATTTTTTCAATTTGGGGTGCCTTCTCACTTGCAATTATTGCAATCAAATCGGCTTTCGCTAAATCCTTCAGTTTATTCAGCTCTAATTCCGTTTCAGAATCCTGATAATTTAAAGATTAGAAAGCTCAACAACTGCCCATTAGAAGGTTTAACTCACGGAAGTATGGCAAAATAGCTACACGCCTTTCTGTCAATCTCCATTCTGAACTATTGTTCTAACTTTTCCTGTAGTGACTTCAAAGCAGCAGCTGCTTTTAGCTTTGTTTTATGCAACTCCTACAAATGAATTTAGTGAACTTTAGATTCTAATCACATATTCATCATTTACAGAGAAGATGTATCATGCAAAAAAAATCAGTACATGATGTTTAGTTTTGGGAGAAGATATGCAACAATTTAGGCTATTTTTTATTTTGTACCCATAAAGAAGAATGGAAGATTGACTTAATAACCAAATGCATTTCTGGTATGATCAACTATTATAAATTGCTATCAAATCCCGTTTTGCCAATTTGCTTAATGTAACAGCACACATCAACCTTTAAATCAAACATGGCATTAAATATATGGTTTGTGTGTAGTTTTGTATTTCCTATTCAGACAAAATAGTTATTGTTAACCTCATTTTTATCTAGCAATCAGACTTTTTTTTGTTACCATTCAGAAAATTTATGATATTCAGCAAGAAGACTCGCCTATAAGAATTGTACACTGTTATTTTTTATTATAGCCTAAACCAAACAATCCACATTCCTATCTCAACCAAGCTCATGCTATTGCTGCAACAGCCTAAACCAAACAAACCATATGCTTCAGTAGTCTAATTCTTACTTTGTCTTTCAGCGTGAATAAAATCAAAACTTTATAATTTAGATACTATGTTTATAAGATCAATCATTTATGCTACTCTTTACTTTTCCCCTTTTACAGTGAGTTATCATAAGGATTTACCAAATTCTTCCAGAATTGTTAGTGTTTGATTATGCAATGTGTTCAAAAGTGTTTACTCGAGGGCATATACCATTTGGTCACTTATGTCTGTTTGTCTACATGCTGATAAATATAAATCTCGCTGATGACTGACCTCATGACTTGGCACCCTCATTCTTTATGATCCGAGATAGTGCATCCATGGAGCTCGTGTACTTGACGGCTTTACCTCATCATCGTTCTACGTACAGTGCCAACTGGGTAGGATCCAAGTCCTGCGCCATTTGTTATCACCAAACCCAGTGCGAAGCTAGCCAAGAAGCTATCCTGAAAGTAGAAAAAACACGCACAAAACAAAGTCAAAACTTTTAATAGGGCAATAATTAGAGAATGTTTGTATACTAAATGATTAAGACCTTAACCGAGTCATTCATAAATAAATGGATCTAAAAATAAGTTACTTGCACGGTTCGAGCAAGGACCACGGGTTGCAGAGTGCATACGCTTTAAAGCATTGAAAAAAACAAATAAAATACAAAAAGTTTGATTGTAAATTAGAAGGACATATTGGATGAAAAGTTCAAAGAGCTAAATTTACCTCCAAAATGAACGTTGCTCGGTCCTAAGTTCCTGGTATGCAAACTCTGACGTAATGCTGCAGTGTCGTGAGCGAGGGTTTCTGATAGATACTGAATTAATAATAATATGACATAGATAGTTTTTTATTGATAGTGGCCCAATTCGAGAAGGGTAAGGTCTCCTTTTACAAGAAAAGATGAATATGATAAACTGAATAATCGATAATAACAATGATAAGAGACCTATTATTTATACTATCCTAGTCTTAGATTTAAATATGGTAAATGCTAAAATCAAGTGTAATTGCTCCCTAATTCCTTGGTAACTGATTTGAGTAAATTCAGCCCGTTGACCATTAATTGTTTTGACCATTAATTATTTTGACCATTAATTATTTTGACCCAATGGATTCAGCCAATTCCCAAACGGTTTCTTTTTCTGGAGTACTCCTTCAGTGGTTCTTTATCATTACTTCCCTCCCGGTAAAACGCCTTGTCCTCAAGGCGAAATGCAGGAAATTGTTCAACTACCATCTCATTGGATGATTTTTGGGGCCCGGTTACAATGCCTTCTAGTTTATATCGCTTCCCGTCTATTGAAAAAATCATGAACAATTCTTTCCAGTTGGCTTGAACCGTATTTAATGTGGCTAACCATTGAATACCCAAAACTAGATCAACACCTCCAAAAGAAAAAGGATGAAAATCTTGAGTGATTTTGAGATCATTAATCTGTACAGGAAGATTTTTGCAGATTTGACCACATCGAATTACATCCCCGTTACCGATTTGAACCCCAAAAGGCGCTAACGGCTGAGTAGCCAGCTTAAGTTCATTCACCAAGACATCTGAAATGAAATTGTGTGTAGAACCTCCGTCAATTAAAATTAAAACTTCAGTGGAATGAAGCATACCGTGGACCTTCATCGTGGTAGGATGCGGCTTCCCCAGAATTGCATGTAAACTGATTTCAGCAGTTTCTTCCCGGTCAGACTCGAGGTCGGTTAGATCTGTTGTAAGGGGTTCTTCGACATCCTCATCAGCCTCTAAGACTTTTAAGGTACCGGTTTTGCAAAGATGTCCCGGTTCGTATTTATCGCCACATCTGAAGCATTCCCCTTTTAGGAATCGGTTTTGTTTTTCTGCTTCGAAAGTTCTGAAAGTATTTTTTGGTTGGGATGTTTGGGTTGGGGTGAAAGTCGTTGGCTTAGAATCCGACTCAGAAGGTTTCGAATTTGAGGTGCAAGAAGCATTTTTTCCGGGTTGGTGGTTGGTGAGTTTAGATTCAAACTCTAGAGCAAGACTCATGGCGCTATATACTGTACGGGGTTTGTGAATTCGTACATCTGATTTTAATTCATCTTTGAGGCCGTTTAGGAACACCCCCAAAAGACAATGATCAGGCCAATTTGAAACCCGAGAGGATCTCTTAGCGAACTCCTGACGATATTCTTGTACCGAACCAGTTTGTTTAATGCTACAAAGGAACTCATCCGGGTTCTGGAATTCCGCCGGGCCAAAGTTTTTGGTAAACGCTTGGACTAATTCTTCCCAAAAAATGACTTGACCGTCAGAGAGCCATGAATAGAGGTCCAAGGCATCCCCTTCTAAGTGCATTGAAGCTATCTCTACCTTCTCTTCATCGGGTATTTGATACCTGAAGTATTTTTCGGCTTTTAGCAGCCAACCGCGAGGGTCTCTGCCGCTAAAAATCAGGAAATCAATTTTGTTATACTTATAGGGCCTATACTGCTGTCGACCCCTCCAAGAACTTTCCCCTTCGAAATTCTTGCTTCCTTTGGATCTGGGTCGTTCTCCTTCCTTCAAAGCTGCTATATCTTCCTTCATCGTTTCAATTGCCTCCAATTTCGCGGCTATGGCAGCCAATTGAGTGGCAATTGGATCGGGTGGATTGTTGTTGTCGCTATTCCGGGTTTGCACCATGTTTCGATTTCCCGGCAATGGAACCAAATGATAGATACTGAATTAATAATAATAGGACATGGATAGTTTTTTATTGATAGTGGCCCAATTCGAGAAGGGTAAGGTCTCCTTTTACAAGAAAAGATGAATATGATAAACTGAATAATCGATAATAACAATGATAAGAGACCTATTATTTATACTATCCTATTCTTAGATTTAAATATGGTAAATGCTAAAATCAAGTGTAATTGCTCCCTAATTCCTTGGTAACTGATTTGAGTAAATTCAGCCCGTTGACCATTAATCATTTTAACCCAATGGATTCAACCAATTCTCAAACGGTTTCTTTTTCTGAAGTACTCCTTCAGTGGTTCTTTATCAGAGTGTTTTCTATGGAATAGGGTATGCATATATAATAAAAGATGGCGTTTTCGAGAGGGAAAAATTTAAGTTTAAGACGAGCTGTAAGAAATGTTGGATCTAAAAAGGAGATTTGGTGGATAATAAGGTTTTCCACAAGGACGATCATTGCACTTTCGTAACGTTTAGGACGAAACATGCAATTTGGTCAAATATTAAGGACGATTTATGCAATTTACTCCATTAATTATTTTAACCCAATGGATTCAGCCAATTCCCAAACAATTTCTTTTTCTGAGTAACTCCTTCAGTGGTTCGGTTCCTTTAAATCAGAGTGTTTCTATGGGAAAGGTATCATATATAATAAAAAGATGGCCGATTCGAGAGGGAAAAATTTAATTAAGACAAGTGTAAGAATGTATGGATCGAAAAAGGAATTTTGTGGATAATATGTTGGTGTTAAGAAGCCATTGAAGCCGGGTAAGGTGATTACGAGCCGTTATAACCAAGCAACTGTTAATTCATCTATGAAAAAGTGGTTGTTAACTGATAACGTTGTCATTTACCGAGGTTCAAGTAAAGAAGAAATGAGAAATTCCAACGGATATAGTGGTTCCAAACAGATTGGATCTTGGTGATAATGAGAATGAGAGTGAGGATATTGTGGGATCAATTGATGTGGCGATGCCTATAGTGTTACCAAGCATTAGTGCGGTACGAGCTATGGATGAGACGGGTCGAGATTTAGGTCTGGCTAAAAGGGTGGCTCACTTGGTTGGAAAGAGGTCTTATTTTGCTCAAAAGGATGAGGAAACAGTTTGTCAAACATTAAGTTTTAAATATGATTGTGTCGTGGTTTGAAAAAAGTAAGCAAATGTTAAAGATGTTCCGCCGCAACGCGTGGCCGCTATCACCCTCATTTAATAAACATTATGTAATTTTAGGAAAAATAAAAAGAGGAACATCGTGCGAAAAACATTCATAAGAGCAAAATTAGACAAAAGCTAGATACAAACATAGTGAATGTATGTCGTCCATTAAGACATGCATTCACCTACCCTGAACAAACTGAAAATTCCTTCATTTGTGATGATACTTGGTGCTCTCCTACCACCCCCTGGTCATGCATCAACTGTGCGTGATCCTTAAGCAGCCCATTGGGACAGGCATTTATACCCGAAGACACCGTCATTACATAATAAGACATCACTATGACAAATACGTCTTATTCATCATACACATTGATGCACAAACGGCATATGCTACATTTTCGACAATCTCACATTTTCCAAACAAATATATGCACTACCGAATGATATATTTGTAAAGTAATGGATGAATTTTTAAAAATGTAGATTACGACTTTAAGACAAAATTAAAACGATCAACTAATACATAAACAACAAATGGGAGTTCAGGTTTGACCTTCAGAGCACATGAACACTCTCTGATTCAAATGTCTGGAGTTTAAGAAAGCTTGGACGATAAGCTATCCCAGTGAATAATGGTTGTAAACCTACTCTCTTTTCAAATCTTTTCTTCCGAGGACAATACACCAACAATCCAACCCAACAAAATAACATCAAAATTGTTCCACTTTTGAACCCTCCAATAGAGCCAAAGGTTGAGCCATCCACCAATCTACTTCAGCCATATTGGTTCACTTAATCACCACCTCTTTATGCCAAGATCTCTTGATCCCGTATTCTTTCATCACCCAAACTGTGAACTCAAAATAGGATGTAGAACACTGACTCAAACAACCATTTACGACTCCCAAACTCAGGAAACGAATATCACCTAGTTTTTCTTCAGGAGGAGACGGGAATAACTGGAATGTCTCATTGTCAATATCAAAAGCATAAAGCTTTTCAGGGGAATCCTCATTAAGAACAATCCAGTGAATACTACCATTCAGAAAAGTCCCGTAGGATACTTTCAGCCAGTAAGGAACATGACTGAGTTGTCTCCATTGGCCTTTGCCAAGGGTGTATACTTCAGCTTCTACCAAATGCTGTTCAGACGATGTAGCGTTTAATGGTATATTCCAGTTATTCCCTTGGAAAATCCGTATCACTTTGTACTCCTTTGTCAATAAACCGATTCCAAAACCATAAAAAATCATGGTATCTGTTAATTTAGTGTGTTGTGACGATGGAAGGATCGTGTACTCTCTAGTGACTGGATTGCATATACAAATGTTATCGTTTTTGAAAAAATATTTCCCCAAGCAGACCAAACCATTGACCGAACGCATTCCACGTACATCAAATTTTTTAGGTAAAACGCCAAGATCAAAATTCATGACAGGATCATGGTATAAACGCATGTCGTCTTCAATTTCCCACCACTTAATTACGCCTGGATCATCCATATGCAAGAACACAGTTTTCTGAGGGCTGGAGTCATGATGAATCATGATGCCTGCCGGTGATCTCGAGAGGTGAAGGTTAACAAAATAAGAGTCAGAAACAAGTTGACGCCAATTCTTGCATACACACTTGCAGTGAATGATTGTCTTGACAGGAAGCCTTGAGAGAACATCCGCCGTCACATTTGGTGGTAAGTCCTCTATGGACGGATTGAAAGACGACATGATTATAGGGTAACTGTTGAAAAATATAAAAGGTGATTATTATAGTTAAGCATTAAAATGTAATATTCTCGTTGAGACATTTTAGCGAACACTTGAATATCACTTCCTTGTTGTTAAACGTATCAGCAGTGAAACAGATTTAGCGGGCCGGCTTATGGCTTATTTGGTTTTGGGCTTATGTTTCATAAGCCCACTTTTTGTGGCTTATTTTCAGAATTTTCGGCTTTATAAGTTTATTATATAAGCCGACAAGTTTCAAAATAAACCACAAAAAGTGAGCTTATGAAACATAATCCCAAAACCAAATAAGCCATAAGCAGGCAATATAAGCCGAAACAAACACCCCCTAACATAACTCAAATTAGCACTAAAAAAGCTGAAAACAACACTCAAATAGCTTTAAAAAGCCTAATGTGACCCAAAACAGTAGTAATATAAAAGAGATTTATTAAGCATTAACATTCAAAATCATAAACTAACTATGAACAAAATCAATTAAAAGTTAAAAAACAAACCTTGATCCGTTTGTTGGTGACGACCGGAAGACCGCGGAAGGCGATGCCAGTTGCTGGTGTTGTCGGCTGAGTTGTTGTGGTTTTGTAAACGGAAATTAAAGGTGTGTTTGGTTAGAACTCTTATATGATTAAGGTAAAGGTAAACAAATTTATGGTGTTCTTTTTATTTTAAATTTTTATTTTTAACCATGACTTTTCCGAGAATATTAGTCCCGCTATTCACGGAGTTTGAACCCACCGCTACAATACGACTTAAATTAAGTAAGATGTCTCTTGTTAAAAAGTTGGCGTGATCAATTTAAAATTGTTTTGCACACGCATTAAATAATGATAGCACATAACCTTTTTTATCAATTAAGTCACCTTTAAATTGTGTATTAAAAAATATTTTTTTAAAATATAAAAAAATGACTTAATAAACCAAAATATATTTGGGGTTAATTTTGAGTAGACATATGCTATTAGGCTAGACGGAGTGGCATGATTTTCACCGAACCACTCACCACTCACCATAGTGAGTGTTATTCCGTCTTCATTAAGTTGCGCGCGAGTGGGTTTGGCCACGGTGAACCAGCCACCGTGGTGAGTGTTAAACAATTGGGCCCCACTTCAAAATCAAACCGTCGCCTTATTTTAAAAAAAACTTTTTTAAAAACCCCCTTTTTTAATCTATAAATACTCATTATTTCACTCATTTTTTACACAACTCTCTCATTTTTATATACGCTTTCATAAACTTTTTAAAATGGCTTGTTCGGTTCTACATACCGACGATGAAATCCAAGCTTTGGTTCAAAAACTAATTGACGAAGATATGGTTCGTCAGAAAGCGATTTTGGATTTAGCCTTGTAATTTGACGATGCATGCACAGCTAAAGACGATCTTAGAAAAGCATACGAGAAATGTAATGACATTCCACAAGAGAGTCGTGCTTTGATTGACAATTTCTTAAAAGAAGGATCTGATAAAGATTACGAGCTGAATCTTTCTATGTATAGGAAGGCGGCAAAAATAGAAAAACAATTGAATGCTAAATTAGTTTGGCTAAGGGAAAAATACAACTACCGCTCACAAACCCAAATAGGTGGTTCGTCATCACACACCCATGAGATATGTTATGTATATCTTACTGATAAAGAGCTACATCAACTACATCTAGATGAAGAAGCCTTAAGAGAAACATTAAAAGAAGAAGCAAGGGATGAAAAAGAATGGGAGGAGAAAATTAGGCAAAAACAAGCCGATGATGAGGAATTCATGTTGAAATTTGGGGTGAAATATGATTCCGAATACGAGTCAGAATAATAATCTAAGATTGTTATTTTAAATTCAGTACTGTATTTTCAATGTAATGTTTTAAATTAAGTATTGTTTTTTAAATTCAGTATTGAATTTTCAAATTTTAAATTCCAACGGCTACTTTTTCGTTATAAATACCCTTTTACCATTGTTTATTTTCTCACACAACTTCTTATCCAACTCTCTCAAATGAATTTCAATCTCAATAACGAAAATGATCCATGGGAACTCAGTCTTGATATAGATGATTTCGATCTTCATTTAACACCCGTTTTGTGTCCCTCTAGTAGCACACGTGTTGAACCATCTCCCTCAACCCCAAATCCAGTTAGGATAATACCCGGTCCTGCGGGTATTGTTCAAGCAGCCAAACTGCTTAAACAAAGGGATATTCTACTTGGGTTGGATGAGGCTGTAATGTCTACACAAGAATATATGAAGAAAGTGGTTAAGGATGTGGGTGAGGATGAGGATTTTAAGAGTGGGGTGTGGGTTAGCGCCTATAACACCCCGTGTTTTCAAGTCATTGACGACGTCAATAAATCTACTATTTATTTTTGGTGTTGTACGCGTTTGCTTTTAATTTCATGTATTAAGTAAAATCGCGTAAGTCAAAAACGATCATTCAATGTAAACGGGCATCAAGCAATTAAACGTTTACATCAATCACGTATTAAATAATTATTTTGAGAATAATTATGGTCTTTGTTTATTTTATTTTTATTGGTTACGTAAATTGGCTACGTTTCGCGATAAAATACCTTTAGGCATACCCGGAACCACCAAAATAAATCTACGCTTCAACAAATGCTTAGTTTTATTTTCAATGACTAAAGTTTCTAAAACCTTACCACATTTAAACAAATGGGACGCCTACATATAACAAGGAATGAGCAAGACTTGTCAAGTTACAAGTATACACTTTATATAACAAAGACTACACTTTACCTTATACATTATACTTTCATTTTACAAGTAATACACTTATATTTTCACCAGTAAATCTCAAGAAACGGCATTAGTCCAAGGAATTCTCCTTATGATCAAGGGAATGATCTCAACTAATTGAGTGACAAAGAAACATAAAAGTAATAAATTTATAGTCAAGTGAGTTCAAGTATGAAGATCATAAGAACTCAATCATGAACAAGTGATTTAAAGTCACTAGACATACCCTATATTTGGACCATGTGAGCCGTCCACCCCCCCCCCCTTGGACCATAAGACTATTAGTCTTGTTATTTACTAGTTTACATTACATATACTCCACTTAAGAAGAGAAAAACATACAACCATTTCTTTACCAAAAAATCAAACAATTCCTCTCCCTTTTAGCTCCTTCAATTAAGCCACGGCAAGAACCCCCCCCCCCCTAAATAAATCATTACCAACTAATGTTTACAACAAATACAAAGCTATGCCTACACTATATCTAAGTATACCTTCCAAGGTGATTGAAGTATTAGTTAATCATTTTGAAGTATTGGTTAATCATTTAAAAGGATTAAGGAAAGGAAAGGAAGATTAGGGTTTCTATTGGAAAACTATGGTTTCAAGTGTGCAAGCTTGGGTTTAAAGTCTAAACAATGGTTTAGCACATATTTCTCATCATCATTGTTCATCTAAAAACCTTTATCTTTTCATTTCATGAGTTTATATGTATATGGTGTTCTATATAGTAAAATCACCATTAGGATGCTTTTAAACATGTAAAAAGGATTTTTACTTGTTGTCATTGTTTTGTACACTTTTACATAAGATATGTTGATGGTAAGATCATGTTAAAAATAGATACATAAGTGTTTCACAACCTTGGTTAAGCTTAAAAAGTGATAATGCAAGATTAGGGTTTCTAATGATTTACTTAAAAAGCTACAAGTAAAAGTGTATAAATAACTTTGTAAACTTGTTAATCTTGTTACCATGGACTTGTGAGGACAAAGGATGGACTATGGACATTAGTATATGTATCATGTATGATAAATAGGGCTATGAAGACTTGTAGCAATTTACTAAGTTGAAAAGTACCTAAAACAAGTTAAATAAATAAGTATACATATTAAGTACAAAGGGGCTGTTTTGGTTCGACCATGGTAACAGCCATATTATGTTTTTAAAAGATAGTACATCTCATGACGATTCCAAAAAGGTAAGAAACTCAAAAAACGGAGTAATAACGAAAAAGATACGGTATAAACAAGTTATACGATTAATAAACGGTTTTATAAAAGAATTTTTATAAAACAATTTATAAAAATTATACAAAACAGAAAGTTTGGTATTTTTAACAGATTATTTATATTTTTAGGATTCCAAAACAATAAGAAACGTAATTTTTCGATTAAAAACGAAGAAGTTATGAATTACGCGAGTTTATATACTTAAAATGTATAAAAATACTTTTATAAAACTATTTTTATAAAAAGTTACTGTTCATGACAGAAACATTAATTTTTGTAAACCTCATAAATAAATAGAACTTTCAATTACGAGAACGTGCTCGAAAGAATTACTAAAAACGGAGCTAAAACGAATAAAATACGACGTTTAAGATAATTCGAGTTTATAAAAGTAATTTTATAAACTATGAACAGTAAAAATTACTGTTCATCAGCAGACCCCACTTTATAAAAATGTGATAATTTTGATAACGAAGACGTGGTCGAAGGAATCGCTAAAATCGGGATTAAAACAAATAAGTTATTGCATTTACGGGTGTTACGACAATTAAATTTATAAAAGTAAATTTATAAAACGTCATAAACAGTAAAAGTACTGTTCATCAGAAGGTTATAGAATATAAAAATGTAATATTTTTATATATCATCTTAATACGAAGACGTGGACGTAAGAAACGCGAGAAACGGGTTTAAAACGGGAAAGTTATGCTAGTTTTACTAAAACGATAATTATAAACGTTTTCACTTTATAACAACAATTTTTAAATTACAAATAGATGGTGATGTAGCTACATAGACTTGAATATGATATTAGTTAATCAATGTGATTAGTACTTATACGACCTATATTGGATTAGGTTGCATTCGATCATTTACGTGACGCATTATCTGTGATATTTGCATTATCAGTAACTCAAGGTGAGTTCATAGCCCCACGTTTTACATGGTTTTGTTTTATAAGTTTTGGGGTGGAAAACATGCATTTGTTTTATAACTGGACACAAGTGGATAATATTTTATATTGATTACGTGTTGCCTAAGTAGCGATAACCCAATGAGCCCATTATCATGAACTGTTAATTATGGTATAACCAATTGGATTGGTCTTAGTAAGCGCGAATGTTATAAATAGATTTATTAGGTTTGACATCCCCGTTCGGGTGATTAGCTATCACTAGGAAAACGAACATATACCATGTCGGATTAGGGATATTGCGGGTTAGAACATCAATACGGGCAATGTGGGCAATTATATATTGCCATTTATTTATGTCGAGCTTCAGTGTCATGAGCTTAGAGTAACGTAATTACAATTATGTGATGTTTTGCATCTCCTGCATTATCATATACTTAAGGAAATCTTGTGGTCCAACCTTATACGATTTATCAAACCTATGAATTCACCAACATTATTGTTGACGTTTTAAAGCAATGTTTTTCAGGAGGTCAGTAAGCACAAGGTGCGAGCGATACATTGGTGATTTTGTCTTTTGGGATGACATGCTTAAAGATATGGTTGCATTATATTTTGGGAATCATGTATTATGAACTAGTATCTTTGTAATATGGACAATGAATAAGTTAAGCTTCGGGCTTTTTGTAACAAATGTTTGTTAAATCCAATGTATCAGTTTTAAACGACTTTTAATGGTCGTCTATATATATCTTGTGTTATTGATCTAAGATGTGACACGCCCCGGACCCTTATTCCGCTGCAACCCAATTTGGGGGTGTTACACATGACACTAAGGGACACATAAATGATGTAACTAAATGCTCTAAGTATTAGTTACTTAAATGTCCTAGGTTGGTGACTGAACACATTAAATAAAGAACAAATATTCTTTATCTAACTATCATCCAACAGTTATGGGCCCTCACTTTCCCATATATCACTCAAATATTCCACCATGCATTTAATGCGCACTCCCACATACATAATCCCTTCCCAATGTGTCTTTTCAAAGTCTACCTAACCATTATCTATACATCATGACTACAAAAAGCGCATGACACAAAACGGCTAAACAGTAGCCGAAATAAAAGGGATAGTGCAAGTGGTGGAGGTAGCATTAAATGTGTTACCAAATAGTTTTTAACCTTTTTTCAAAATTAAAGTTTAGATTACTTAAACCCTTTCACACACTTCTCCTGTAAATACCCCCAAACAAAGAAGTTACACACACAAATTTACAAAAAGCAAATAAACTCTGCAAAAAAATTCTCTCAAAGCAAAAGTGTGTGTTCTTCATCATTTCTGATAAAAGGTTCTAATCTTCAAATCACTTTTCATTAAAAACATCTTTACCAAACAATTTTTTTGTTCAAAGTTGTGCATCTAAGATATCCATCTTAGCATTTCTACAACCTTGATAACATATCATACATTTCACGACATCGATCAAAGTTGGATTCAACTTGCGACCATCTGGTGGTTTGATATTTTGCCATTGTTTCTTTTTAAATCAGAAATCAAAAATGGCAGCAAACCAAGCAATTGAGTATGCCCCCAGTATGGTGACTTAACTGTTGAATCCCTTGCTTTTCACAATAACAATGTTGGACGGCTGGGCGATACCCTAATTCTGAGGTTTCTTACTGAATGATGTGACGGGATAAAGTGATTCTCATCGGTGAGTTTTTGTTTTATCTTGTTTTTTCGCAGCTAGGGTATCATTTTATTGCTGGATTGAATTGTAAGTTGTGGATTGTTTAAAAGTTACTAGCTGGTTCTGATGATGATACTACTAGTTGTGCATACATTTGGTTATCATCGTCACCTTAATTGGTGGTATGTACGTTAATTGTGTGAAATGGTATTCATACATGTTAAGGATGGGCACGTTAGTATGGGTAGCATCGATAGATGGATATTCGTTGACTACTTTCAAAGAAAGCATGATCATTTGGACGTTGGCTTTAAGCTGTTGGAAGTCTGTTGTCGTTCTGCTTTGTTTAGGTTTCATTACTCAACATCAGAAGTGGAATTATGGGTATTGATTGTGGTGCTGCTTTTGTTTTGATACGCTGGTTCATCAATCCCTATAATCATTGGGAAGTGGCGTGTGGTGCCAATGTGAAAGTAATGATAAGAACATGTGGGCTATTATGGTTATTATTATTTTTTTTTGCTTATCTTGGTAGTCATAAGAATGACATGTCATTCTTATGTAGGGTGTAGAGTAGTAGCAATTTTGTTGATTGTGAGTGTCCACTTATTAGACTGAGATAAGGGATTTCACCTTTATCCTTTGTACTTCAACGATTTTTTTGGTGTAATACTATTTACCGGGGAAACCCTTTACCAAAAAAAACAATGTTGTGGGCAATATCAGTTATCTATAATCTGCCCCAGCCTACAAATAAATCTGTAAATTTTTGATGAACTGTCCTTTGACTGAGACTTTTACAAGAACGCCCTCAGTGATATACCAAAACTTCCTTAGGGAGTTCTGGTGTACTGCTATTGCTTATGACCCAAGCCCACCTGCAAATGACTATGAGGTTCGTCCTCTTAAAGAGTTCAAAATTAAGTTCTCAATGATGAATGGCAAAAAGCCATTGACCCTTGACTTCAAAACCTTCACTGAATCTACTGGTCTTAATTACTATGATGGCACCTGATGTACGTAGTTTCGGCACAATCAAAAATATTTATAAAGGGATGGAAAGATACGGATATAAATCAAAACACCTATGTATCGTGATAAGTATTGATCTCTCGGATGTCGTTCTAAGAGATGATGAATTTAAAAAACGCGTTTTAGTGTTCATTTTACGCTTAGTTATCTTTTGTTTTGGATTTTAAAATTTTATAACGCTAACTTAAAGGGAATCTACGGGAAAATATATCTAAAAATAAACTAAGGCAAATAATCTAAGGATAACGACAAATATATATGATAAAGAATATACTTGTTTGGATATGGTTGATTCTTAGTAGTAGTTTTAGTGGCGATTTGAGCTAAGAATTTGATCCGTGGAATACTTTACTCTAAAGTCAACATTTACTAGTCACCGGTTCTGTTTACCCGGTAAATTTAAAAAAGAGTGTAAAATAACCACAAAGCAATTTTGAAAAGTTGTTTTATAAAATCCGTTTAAGTTGATTTATCACTAAAAAGGCTTTTGACTTAAATAGAGAATAAAGTTCCAAAAATATACGTGGTTCCACTTTTTATTTTGTAGTTAAAACAAATTTTATATTAAAACACTTTTAAGATATTAATCTTTTAATTGTCTTATAATCAAATATCTCAACTCAAGTTACATTAATCTCTTCCAAATCGCCACTTAAACTACCACGTCAAACCAACCAATCACAAAGCAAGCATATATAAAACTATTCTAACATACTAAATAAAGCTAATAATATGAAATAATTAATTAAACTCAACATGACAATCAACGAATATAAAGAGATTAAAGAAAAACGAGTTGAGAGCACCGTGATTGGATTAAAGAGAAGATGATTAAGAATCCTAAACTAATAAACCTCTTCCAAAAGCTTAAATCAACCCATAATCTCCATAAAACCCATTAATATCATCCAAAGCTCCTTAATTAACCCTTAATCTTCGTCAAAGCTCTTCAAGATCAAAACTTTATGTGATTTGAGGTGAGGTAATGAAGAAAGATTGCAACTTTTTATAAAATAAGTCCCTAAGAAGGTATGAAAAATCTAACTTGACTTAAAATCAATTTTGAAAACTAATTAAAAATTAATTAACAATTTTAAAAGAAAGTTCAAGTAAACATTTTTTATGATAAAGACCTATTGTAAATAAGACAATAAGTAATTTAAGAGATTTTGACAAAAGAAATAAATACTTAACTTTGTTTTCGGATTAACAATAAAAAAAGAGGTAAAGATGATATTGATAGAAACCAAAAAAGCTGATAAATTACGGAATTTAATACAAGAAATGATTAGGAAATCAAAGTTCGAAACTTGTAATGAACAAAAAAAGTAGAATAAAAAGTTGCAAACTAAAAGTATATAAAAAAGGATAGATTGTGTCTCATGTGTCTTCTCTCTTTATATCATGAAACTGAAATCCGACCATAGGCTAGGAGGTAATCTGCCCGTTGGAGAACGTTAGGCCACCAAGGAAAACACTGTCATTTTTACAATGAAATAACCATGAGGCGTGTGAGGGTCAACAATTCAAACTAGATAAATGTTGACACGTGAGTTATGTAGGCTGGCACCATTCTGACTTCGACATATGTCATGCGGGACCCGCAAAGATGCAAGGTGCTTTTCATATTTAAGATGGACATAATATTTGTACAAACATGCAGATCCCATATTTTCCAAGCCACACATATGAAGTTGTTGTTTTGGTCTAATATTTCACGAATGGGCTTCAAGTTGATTTGGGCCGAACTACACTTTATTTTAGGCTTTAATCTTGGACTTTAACTAGACTTCTCATAATTCTTCAAATGATCATCATCTTTCTCCGCATGTGCTCCATTATTTCTAAAACGGTACCTTAATAATAATAAAAAAACGTAATATTTGCAATAAAAACATAACTTTGTTATTTATTTAAGCATAAATTAGAGCATTTGTTGTGTTAAAAATATGAATAATCGTGATTTCATCACTACCCCACATTTAAGCTTTGCTCGTCCTCGAGCAAAATCATTAAAAACATTAATCTAAGTAAAAACTTGATTCTTAATTAATCTCACGTCTCATCAAACAAGAACTGACACGAAATTAAGTTAGGAGTTGTTAAAAACTCAACATTCGACGACTTCCCAAAAATTGATCATTTATTAAATTTATTTTCTTTCTTTAGATTTTCAAAACGTTTTTTTTTACTTTTTTTTTCAAAGTTCAATTTTTTTCACAAATACTAAAAAATTGCCTCAATATCAGGGTTGCTCAAAAACAAACAAACAGGTACAAATATGATCATAAAGATGTAAATCTCACCTCACATTTAGAATCAAACATTCTCCTGAATGTTCCAAATAGCGGGATGCCAACCCCACATTTAGAACACAAAAGAGGAATGCAACGTTTCTAAATCAGGAAATAAGAATACGATATAAGCACATGATAAAAGAATAGAAAAGCTCCCCTAGTGTAGGCTCGCAGACCAATAGTAACAATAACTGTAGTGGAGCTCATCCCCCAGCTTCCAAGATAAACTACTCAATCCAGGGGTCAATCTGATCGGAGGAAATGATGATGTATAAGATAAAAGCCCATGCATTGTCGTTTCATGTCCGAATATCGCGTCCAAAAATGTGACGATCTCTCATAAGTCCTGAAACTCAAAAGAAGTGTCATAGTATAATGTAGGGGTAGATATAAGGATACGATATTATTATATTTTTGGTATTATTTATTTATTTATTTTATTAGAGAAAAAGCAAAAGAAAAAGATACAAAGAAACGGGCTGCCTCCTGATAAGCGCTTGTTTATAAACGAGTCTCTAGCTTGACTCGCCTCACATTTATATGTCCTTGGGGTTAAAACAGATAGACGATTCGATGTTTAAATAAGTTTCATTCAAAGTTTAACTTTTAACGATCTTGAAATTCTTATCACGCAAATTTAGCGATTTTCTCACGAAAGAGTGAACATTATCAACCATGAGTATTCCGGGATTAAAAACTTTGTCTTCATTTATGGAAGGAAATGATAATAAAGGGTCAATCTTGGAAGAATCCTCAGGGAAGAAGAAATCACTGCTGGATAGAATAGGAGAAAAATCATTCTATGGAAGAATTAGAGATCTCTTAGAGTGAACTCTATTGATAATGAGTATCTCGGGATTGAAAACTTTGTCCTTATTTTCGAAAGGAAATGATACCACGTGATCAATCTTAGAATGCTCCTCAAGATGGGTGGGGTTACTATTAGGTAAGAGAGGATGTAAAGTTTTAAGCTTTTGAATTGTAGGGTAAACTCGGTTGGATTTTTAAGAATAGTTTTTTATACAAAAACGTCCAGTCAAATTCTTTCGATCGACTCAATATTTGAAGAAGAAAATGATTATAGCCTCTGGAGGAGTTCTATGATTGACAGCGTTTCACCGTGACTGCCTTGAAAGAAAGTCAACAAACACCCTTCTAATCATATTTCTCGGAGGTGATTTGGTAACAAGATACCAACCATCTAAAAAATCATTCAACTATTTTTGCTAAAATTCAGGATCGTAGTCATCGTCCTCATCTCCTGGTGGAAATGGGTCGGTATGAGAAAGTCCATCGGCGAACTTCTCATGACGAGAATCACTCATTTCGATAATATGAGGATCATTTAAGGGAATATGATACAACAAGTCATCATATTTTTTGGATCAACTTCAAAGTAAAACACTTCATAATCAGGAAGAGAAAGTTTAAAATAAGAAGTGGTACTACCACAACTCTGATGTTTTTGAATATGAATTTTATCGCTCGAATAATCAACAACATCAATACAGTGCACTGAATGACTATCACATTTTGAAGGGCATTTTGAAGCTCTTTCCATACGAAATACTAATTCTTCATTTCTGATCCTTAGCGTTAACTTCTCCTCATACAAGTCTACAAGAGCCCTTACCGTCCGCAAGAACGGTCTTCCAAGAATGAGAGGCACTCTCATGTCAATCTCAAAGTCAATGACGACAAAATCAGCAGGAAAGATGAATTTATCCACCCGTACAAGTACATCTTCAGCTATACAGATTGGATATGCCACAGATCGGTTAGCTAATTCAAGACTCATACGTGTGGGTTTAAGATCTCCCATCCCTATTGATTATAAACTAAAAGAGGCATAAGATTAATGCTAGCTCCTGAATCGGCTAAGGAGTTGCAAACCTCGAGATCTTTAAGGAAACAAGGAATGAGAAACTTTCCAGGATCTCCAAGCTTTTCAGGAAGCTTGTTCAGAAGGATGGCCGAGCAATGAGCATATATCGGTGTATTTTCCGACTCTTATAAGTTTTCCTTATCTTTCAATAAATCTTTTAACATCTTTGCATATTTTGGCATTTGAGTAAGAGCATCAACAAGATTTATATTGAAGTGAAGTTGCTTAAACATTTTCAAAACTTTGAAATTTGAACATCATATTTATCAAGAAGTTTTTCCTTTTTAAGCCTTGAAGGGTATGGAATCGGAGGTTGATGAGGGTTAGGCTTAGGATCTTCCTTGGGTTTTGGTGGTGATACTTGCGGACTAATAGGAGGTGGGACATGTGCGGTACTTCGTGAGCTTGTGATATGCACCTCGTCCATTAAAGTCTCCAGTTCTTTTTCCACTTCCTCCCGAGGAGTGGGAGGAACAAGATATGGAATAGAAGGTCCAACTGTAGTTAAACTACTCCTTGTAGTGATCGAATTAATTTGCTCTCTTGGATTAGGAATGATGTTGCTAGGAAGCACACCTGTAGGCCTCTCTTGAAGAGCTTTAGCCATATTACCCATTTGATTTACAATTTCTTGAATTGTTGCTTCTTGATTTCGATTATATGTTTCTTGTTTCAGTATATATTATTTCAAAATATCCTCAGAGGATGAATGATTTGGAGCTTAGATAAAGTTCGGTTGATATTGGTTTTGGTTATTTTAAAAGGTTGATTAGTTTGGTTGAGGATACTGGTTTTGGTTATAACATTGAACAAATGGGTTTTGTTGGTATTGGTTCGGGTTAGAATAAGGTTGCTTGGTTTGTTGGTTTTGGGTGTTTTGAAAGCTCGATTAGTTAGGGTGAGAGAAACCGGGTGGTCCAAGAAAGATGTTAGAATGATAGCTCAAGAGATTAGGGTTTCCTTGGGGACGGTAAGCATTACCTCCTCCATTGTAGTTACCCGTTGCAACATATATATCCTCTTGAGTAAGCCACCGGCGGCTTAACACTCGTAATATAGACGTGGACCACCACAAGTCTCATAACTTTGACTAACTCCATGGACGGGCATTCGAGATTGGCTCATCATTAGCACATTCTTGCTTAATTATGCTAGATTCTTATTAATAGCAGCAATCTCGCTTGCCTGAACAGTAAAAGATTCACCACGCTGGGCTGAGGTATCCCAATCATTGTGATGAGAAGTCATGTTTTCGATAAGATCATAGCACTCATCGGGGCGCCTTTTCATAAAGGTCTCGTTGGCTGCAGCATTAATAGTGCCACGATGTCTCAATGTTAGCCCATTATAAAATGTGTCTATTTGAATGACGAGCAACATGTTATGGTTCAGACATCGATCAATTGACAACTTGTAGCGCTCCCAAGCTTCGAATAAGGATTCGTCGGGAAGCTGTCGAAAGTTACTAATGTCATTCCTTAATTTTGTCACCATTGAGGGCGGAAAATACTTTGATAGAAACTTGGTCACCATCTCCTCCCAAGAACGGATTGAGTTCTTTGGTAACTGATCGAACCACGCAGTGGCGTGATGAGTCAAGGAATAAGGAAATAAACATAAGCGCAAGATGTCATGCATGACTCTATTTTGCTTCATGTTTTGAGTGACGGTCAAGAATTTGTCAATATGCTTATTAACATCATCCCCTAGTAAACCATGGTATTGACAACTTTTGTTGGGTTTACAGATTTGATGAGACAAAAGAGCAACAGAATGAAACATAAGGACTAAATCGCCAGGATCAGAATTCTACAAGCTGGTGGAGAATTATGAAGATTTGGTCAAAGATTTACAAGATAAAGATTAGGAAAGTATTTAAATTAGTTTAAGTAGTTTCCTTATCTTATTGATTTACTTCCTTTGTAAGTCTTGATCTCTCCCTATATAAAGAGATCATAGACATAGGTTTACTGTATCCCAGAAACATAGAACTCTCCCAATGAGAGTCTAGAAAACGTGTGTGTATACACGATAGTTAGTAGTTAGTTAGCTAGATAGTTAATAGTTAGTTAGTAGTCCCAAAGTATAGATTTGGGGCAAGGTGGAATCGTATGGAATAAAGAAAACCTTGAAAACATCATTGTTCTTATTGTTATTATTCCGCTGCGTAATTGTTTATCTTTGATGTTTGTAATCCTAGATTAGATCTAAACAATCTGAGTCTTAAACGATCTAAGGGGTCATAACAGACTCCACAAATATCAGCCTTTGGTTTCAACTTACTAAGATCTTCACCGTCTTTAGTAGGATAGAAGAGAGCACCAAAGACATGAAGATAGGATAAGTCAGGTTTTTGATCATGGAGAAGTTCATATGGTGTTTTGTTGTGATGTTTTTGGATTAATGATCGGTTTTGTGTATAGCAAGCTGTCACGACTGCCTTTGCCCAAAGAAATAACGAAGCCTTTAAAAGATCACCATGGTTCGAGTAGCTTCCACTAAAGTACGGTTCTGTCTTTCAATAACGCCAGTCTGTTGTGGAGTGCGAGCAATTGATGTTTGATGTGAGATTCTGCCTTCTTCATAGTAAGCCTTCAGTGTCTGATTGACGAATTCGGTGCCATTATGAGTCTTGATGTTACGAACGATTACATTCAGACGAACTTGGATCATTTTTAGGAATTTAATTACGAACTCTGGAACTTCATCCTTTGAACGTTTAACACCCCCAAATTTACTCGCAGTGGAACCAATATTGGGTGTTAAATTCATAGCACAATAGTCACAAGAATATAAAGAATGACTTAAAAAGAGATGTTTTAAAATCAATAGGCGTCATATTACTAATTTAAGTTTCAACAAGATGTCCCATGACCGTTACCCAAAAGAAACATAAAAAGTTATCCATTACAACCAATCTTGTTTTTGAGCAAAGGAGTTAATTTTTAATATTTGATAAACAAAAACTAGCGAAACTCCTCCTTTTAATTGCCTCCAAGCCTCCGAACTTTAATTACCTGAGATGAAACATGCTAAAAAGTCAACGAAACGTTGAGTGAATTCATAGGTTTTGTAAGTGATAAAATTTTTAACATAAACATTATAATATTCATAAGCATCATATAGACTAGTGGGCCAGACAAGCTATTAACCAACAGTTGCATTGAGCTCTTGCCACCGATCCTATTGACTAAATTCCATAAACAAATAATAACATTGATAATTCAATAAATGCCCCCAGGCTAGGTATGTCGTCATATACCTACTACACATCTCCATACAATATGTCCGTACAGTGGGAGTGCTCACTATTCGGATTCAAACCCCCAAAAACCAGACCGGGTTGTCAAGCCCATAGCGTTATTAATTGTATGAGCGGCTACCCATCACATGTAGTTAACGGCTCACGATTGGGGTCTTATGAAGAAAGCTACTCAAACAACAAGATCTTCACATACGGTCCAAGCATACAAGAAAAACCTACTTGTGTTCATTTTATAAAACTAGCATGCATCTCCCTCACGAGGTTTAAGAAAAATATTTAAAAAGCGAGACTAGGAACTCACCGTAAGTCTAATAAGCGACGAGGATCGAGAAGCTGAATATATGAATCAAGAGAGGTCACCAAAAATCACCGACAACCTATAGGATGTGACGCGACTTAGTATAATATATAAGTAAAAACAATACGTAAGAAAAGTTTGACGAGTATGGGATATGTTTCTAAGATATGTGTGGTATTGCACAATGACTTAACTAAGGTGGTTATACTCCAAAATATGATTAATAATCTGATCTTATAGGTAAATAAACATCTACTAAGTTTCATGTATTAATCTTTGTCTTATTATCAAGGTTGTATACTTTTTGTGTTTTAAGAAAAGACATAAAAATCCAGTTTCTGATTTTGATCTGTCTTTATGGGTCCATATCTACTCATCCGTAAGGGCTATGAATATGAGGTTTTCTCCCCTGGAAATCCCTTTGAGTCTAGTTTCCAGAATATAAAGCCTCATCCTCTAATTATTTACCAATCAATGGGAATTGACAATTTAGTGGCATACTGTCCAACCCGAATGTTAACCAAAATGGAACACTTTTACGGAAACGGCCATAAATCCTAAACCGTGATAGATATTGAAGCGATTCCACTTGGAGATGTTAGCATAAGATGTATACAACTGGTCCATGGTTTAAAACCCAAACTTTGAGTTCAAATACCTGTAGATTAACACGTTTTCTAATCAAAGGTCCAGACTTGACCCATTTTCGTATTTTGACCATAACTTCCTCATCCGGAGTAATCGGTTGAGCATCCAACTATCTCATGATGCTAAGACCTATATCTATTAACCCATATAATTTAATCATAGGCTCCAGGCCAAAAACTTTGAGATATACCTACGTTTACCTACTGACTTCAAAACAGTCCTATAATCTAAACATCAATTTTAATACTCCCCACTATCATGCAATGCCACAATAACCTCTTAAACAAATATCCCAATTATCAAAACATGGTGCTCATCATAAAATCAAAATCAAATAAATCAAGAACATGCATGTTTATTAAGATTAGAATCAACCACGCCACTTAGGAGGATGAGATACTCCCGGCCCGAGGAGTAGCCACTGGCCTGCTGCTTGCCCTCAAATCCACTTCCAGATTCACCAGGATATGTACCCTGAGTCTGATCCAGAGGAGGAGCCAGAGAGACGATGAGATTCCCGAGTGAGGAATCCCTCTGATTACCCAGCTGTCAGGGAATGATGAAGAGGAGGAGGAGGACCTTCCGGAGATGATGTCGATGATTGGGTCGGAGGATGAGGAAGAGGAGGAAGACACTCACTTCGAACCGACTCTGTCCTACGTATACAACCGTATGACTGCCAAGGATAACATATCGCGGGATGAGCCATCCATGACACGTTCCTCCTAGGGAAAGTCGAGTAGATACCATCACCGCTCTCCCATGGTCTTCACCACTTCCCTCGATACCTTCTTCACCACTACCCCCGATACCATCTCCATCACTACCAGTATCACTACCACTACCAGTATCATCACCAGTGCCTGTGTTATCTCTATCACCACCTGCTAGTCCTATTCGTTCATTGGGCTATCAAGCTGCTATGATCCGGATGAGAGCCGAGGCCGCATCTACTTCCCATTTACTACCATTACCACCACCCTTCATATCATACTCTCCCACACTAGACCAGTTGCACCATTATTGGGGACACCACCCTTGCATTTACTCTCTACAGACCGTAAAGAGGACAGACCCGAGGTTTGCTAACCACCTCGAAAGAGGTTATGTTCTACTTAGGGTCCTAGGTATGAGACTGGAGAGAGTTCAGCTGCTGCTGCCGCTAGACCGATTGGAGGTAGTAGGGCAGACTATGAGTTTGTCGGTACTATGGATACCGAAATCAGACGACAAAGAGCCGAGGAGGTCGACTATGGGATTAGAGATGTTTGGGTAGACCCGAGTGAGGCTGTTGATGAGGTAGCATCGATGACCATTGAAGGGGTCAATACTAGGGTGACCGAGCTTGCTGCAGTCCAGGAGTAGGACACGCAGGATATCTATGCTGTGATAGGGGATACTCAGGACAGGCAGACCCAGATATATCAAAGAGTTGAGACATTGGATGATGATAGTCAGTACCACTATGAGACTGCACGACTACTAGATCAGGAGGCTCTGGTTTCCCGGGAGGCATGGGGACGCTCCATTAAGGTCAGCTATATGACACGTTCAGAGATTATGGTATTACGCTCTGTAGTGATGAGTCAGCAGGCAGTGATTTCACAGTTACAGGCAGTTGACTGTAGGAGTCAGACTGTGACTTCAGAGATGCTACAGACAGACCACATGAGACAGGCAGAGATTGCAGAATTATGAACATTTGACCGTACCTGATAGGAGCAGCTTGTGCAGACTTTGACCTTGATGCAGTCACTACAGGGACAGGTGACCACTTTACAGGGACAGGTGACAGCACTGCAGGGACAGCAGGGACCCTCTAGAGGTCCAGCACAACCAGTTACATCGTAGGAGGCCGGTAGTAGTTCATAGATCAGGTTATGACTAGTTGTTTTGTATATAGCCTACTAAGTATTACGGGTGACTCTCGGATAGTAGGGCTCTAGGTTTATGTTATATTTTGTAACCTAATCGTTGTAAACCTTTTGTATCAGAACAAACCATGTATGTTTTCAAAATTATATATGGATGGTTATGGTTATGTACGATTGAAGTGGCTTTATCATGAATAAAATGTGATTTAGCTATATCGTTGTTTAAATTTTATTTCAGTGTGCATTTAACTGTGTGGATGTGATCTTGTTTTATTTATTGTGTATATGTTATGTCATGGTTAAGATTTTATGAAATCTAACGGGTGTTATACTTTTTGTGATTGAATAAAATGGCACCGAAAAGAACCACGAGGGCTAGACCAGCCTCAGAAACAACAACTACTACCACATCTGTCACAAATGCACACCTTCAGGCAATGATTGATCAAGGTGTCACTGCTGCACTGGCAGCACGTGATGCAACTAGGAATGGCGATGACAGCCATACCTCGAGAATGGGTGTCAGGAGGACTGAACGCGTTGCTCGAGAGTGCACCTATCAAGACTTCATGAAGTGCCAACCTCTGTATTTCAAAGGCACTGAGGGAGTTGTTGAATTAACTCAATGGTTTGAAAGGATGGAGACTGTGTTTCGCATAAGCAACTGCTCTGTGGATAATCAGATCAAGTTTTCCACTTGTACTCTTCTCGCAGGTGCTTTGACGTGGTGGAACTCCCACATTAGGATTGTTGGTCAGGATGTTGCGTATGCAATGACTTGGACAGATCTGAGAAAGAAAATGACTGACAAGTACTGTCCGAGGAACGAGATGAAGAAGCTCGAGGTTGAGTTATGGAATTTGAAAGTGAAAGGTACCGATGTGACAGGGTACAATCAACGATTCCAAGAACTAGCACTACTGTGTGTTAGAATGTTTCCTGAAGAATCGGACAAGGTTGAAAGGTATGTCGGTGGGTTGCCCGACATGATTCAGGGAAGTGTTGTGGCATCAAAACCGAAAACCATGCAGGAGGCTACTAAAATGGCATCCGAACTAATGGATAAGAAAATCAACACTATTGCTGAAAGATAGACTGAGAACAAGAGGAAGTTTGAAAACACTTCCCGAAACAATCAAAACCAACAACGACAAGAAAACAAGAGGCAGAACACTAGCAGAGCCTACACTGCAGGATCTGGTGATAAGAAATCGTATACAGGATCTAAACCTCTGTGTCCCAAATGCAATTACAACCATAACGGTCCATGTGCACCAAAATGCTACAAGTGCAACAAATTTGGTCACTTGGGGCGTAATTGTAGAAGTTCGGACACTTCAAGACGGACTGTCCGAAGCTGAAGAACAACAACAACAACCGTGGTAATCAAGTTAGAAATACCAATGCTCCAGCGAAGGTGTATGCAGTAGGGCATGCGGGGACAAACCCAGATTCCAATGTCGTGACAAGTACGTTCCTTCTCAACAACTGCTATGCTTCTATCTTATTTGATACTGGTGCCGATAGGAGTTTTGCGTCCACTGCATTTAGTTCCCAAATTGACATCACACCATCTACTTTGGATCACTATTATGATGTTGAATTAGCCGACGAAAGAATAATTGGGTTGAACACTATTCTTAGGGGCTGTACATTAAATCTCCTGAACCACCCATTCAATATA
>BQNB010076685.1:0-31084 GCA_026074375.1 Tanacetum coccineum
CGACGCCGTCGCGGCGTCATTTTTCACCAGGTTGTAGATTTTCTCGCTGCGATCGCGTGGGTTGTTGAGTCGTCAGAATCCGAGTTCGTATGAAGGAGTATGATCAAAACAATATCTGATTCTTCGCGCGCTAGTGGAATAGTCTTCTTTATCTTGTGACACCGAATCTTTTAGGGTTTCTTTAGGTCGGCTACGTTCTAACGCTGTCGCAAGAGTTTTGACGCCGTCGCTTTCAATTCCAGACGGCGTCGCAAGGAATCCTGACGCCGTCTCCACCTTCTATAAGCAATTCTTCAAGCCTTCGTTGTGAAAAGTTGCAATCTTGTCCTGTTTCTTCCAAAATTGAGCCCAAGTCACGTGTATTCCCTCCAAATGCCTTCCAAGTGCATGATTAAGTGCATATTTAAAGCATATTTGCATGATTATAGGGGTAAAATGATCCCGAAAAAGTGTATAAATTACATCTCATCAAATACCCCTACACTTGGGATTTGCTTGTCCCCAAGCAAATGAGCTTTTTTACCTAGACAATAGCAATATCAGGGGCATTAAACTTAATCTTTAAAGGATTTTATGGCACAACCAATTAGACCTTGTATATAGAAGCACGGAAAATATACACTAGCACCTCACAATAAGTGTTTGGATTCTCTCTTTCTCTCGAGCGTATAATAAATTATAACAATACGAGAAACGATAAAATTTAACACTCATTACCTGTCATAGCATACAAATTACCATAGGCTTGATAAAGGATCAAACCTCCACCGCTAGCGTAAGTACTAATAGTTACTATCAAAGAGGTCTTTAAGGGTTGTGGGGTGTAGGTGTAATATGATAAACATAAAAATGGAAACGGATGGGAAATATATGGAGAGTGACTTTTTGGGCGAAGTTGTGAGTTAATTAACTATAAGAATACACGCTGATTTGGTTGCTAAGCCAAAGACTCGACCACTTGAACAAAGACGAACAAACTCTACATAACTCTACATCAAACTCTTTCTTTTTCTTTTCTTGACTCTATGATAAACATAAACATAAAATAAGCAAATGACAGCCCATACATTTTTTAATGTTTTTTCCGATTTTTTTCTTTCTTTTTTTTCTTTTTCATTTTTTTCTATTTTTTGTAAACTTTTGCCCTTCCAGTGCTTAAACATATAATACATTACATAGGGTTATAGATACACCCCTACACTTGAACTTTTACATACTCGATACATAAACTAACTAATGACCCGAATTGAGGTGGATCAAAATAACATGAAGACCATTAGACAAACATATAGGGGTATTGACTTACCTTTTCTTCCTCATTCTTCCGCGAAATAAATACTAGCATAAATCCTAATCATCCCAAAACTGTATATACAAGGATAAGGACTTAGCAACCGTATACTCAAATAATTAATTAGGGTTAAACAATAATGTACTAAAAGCGAGTACATACAAGGTAGGCTATGGCGATTTGGTTGTAACAATTAGTTTAAGGGTGACAATGCTCTTCATTAATAGTCCGGCTTAACCAGAAAATTATGAGAACCGTGAAAAAAGATAAGCTCGGAGGGTTGTACTAAGGGTATCTTGCACTAAAAATGAGTGCATGGCAAGGGTGTGGGATAGTTATATGATCGGTGTGACCATCATATCAATTATAGGTTTAAAACATAGGTTAATCCTATTGCCTCTTATCTAGCAAATACTAATACTCACTATGTGGTCTCGGGATGCATTACAAAAACAAGTTCTAGAATTTAACATACTACTGGTACACTCATAATTTAATACCGATCTCAATGCTCCAGAAAAGGCGACAAAGACCACACGTATACATTTGTAACGACAGAATAGACACATTTGACTGCTCACTCCTAAACTTGAGAAAGCTAAAGGTATAAATTATCTAGGGTATCAATAATGGATACCCGAATTCCTATAGATCTAAAGGCGAACCTCACATTTATAGGATGGAATTTTGAGGGTTTTTGTGCTAGTCATATACATTCCTATCCATGAGATGCTATTAATACTCGGTTTTCATCGGTATGTGTCATAAAAAAAATTAAATTTGGGTCAAAATTACCTTTTTATGCTATGTTTCGATATATTACCTATTATTTCAAGGACAAAACAAAATGGCAAATAAAGGAATAGTTTCTAAGGCTTATTTCCCCTCTACACTTAAGTTGAACACTGTCCCTAATGTTCTATAAAAGTACCCGTAAAAACGAATAAAGGGAAAAGAAAATAAGTAAAAGAAACTAGTACTCCCTTGGTTTGCTCAATAATGGAGAAGAAACATGCGTTAACTGGTTAAATCGTCCTCTAAGAATTATCTAATGAAAACATCCTAAGATCTTCCAAGCTTTTTCTTGTCAAATATAACTTGTAATCAAAGACAAAGACAACTACACTACGCGTAAAATCGGCAAGATAGATATATATACAATGAGAGTTTAGGGTTTCAACTCTACAAAAGAAGTAAAGATAGGATGAGAGTAAAGATATAATTGTAGGTTTATGCAGGTTTACAAAATAATTACAAATTTTAAATATTACACATTTTATTTTTCAGAAATACTTGAAAAATTCGAATATTTACATAGCTGGAGACGCGACGCCGTCAGGATAAATCCTGACGCCGTCTCTAGCATCTGTGAAAATTTCTTTTTTTGTTTTTAATGAGAAATCTCATGCACGTAATTTTTATAAGTCAAAACTGAAGAAAGCACTACATAAAAACCTAGAATTGATCATAACAATCATATGACTCAAAACTGACGCGAATGAATCCAAATAATTTATTTCAAATGTTTGAATTTGGTTCTTAAAAACCGGATATATTTCCCCTACACTTATTTTGATGCAAAATACCTTTGATTGCAAATAAGACGAAGTTACAAACAAACAAAGCATGATTACAACTAATTCAAACATAATAAAACAAACAATAAAGAATTAAAACACAAGACACTCCTAATATGCGTGAAAAGTAAATACTGGGTTGCCTCCCAAAAAGCGCTTGTTTTTGTTTGAGTCACGAGCCTGACTCTACCCTTATTTAACAGATAAAGGGGAGGGTTCCCCTACACTTGAGTTCAAGTGCGGGTGATAGTAACGGTACATACCATCGTGATGAGAAGTAGCCATACGTTGAGAAATTTGTTGTTAAAGAATAGACTCTAAACGGTGTGCTTCTAGAATTCTACCTCTCTCTACTTTATTTGTCCTATCAAATAAACTAAGTTATTCTCCTAGAGGAGAAACTTCCTTAGATTATAATCCCCAATTATCATCAAACATCTCCTAATTTGAAATATCAACGCCTAGAGATACACTTTTTCCTAATAAACCCGGTTTAAATCCATAATGTCTCTGAGGGACATCTATACATAGGTTATAATAACTATACACACCCTTAGGATAGGAATTTACCATGTGAGGTGAAGGCGTTGTTTGAGTTGTTAAATAATCTACTACCTTCATCCTAGAACTATCCGAACTATGTGGTTTGATGGGTGGTTCGAGGCCTATTACGTCTCCTAGACTTACATCTAAGGATGGATTAGTGAGTAAAGGTTGAGGCTCCGGTCCATCAAAACTAGGAACTTCCCTAGAACTAAAAGGAGTGTTGTGATTACAATTCAAGCCTACTTCTTCTAGTTTTGTTTTGTTCAAAGGTTCTACCTCTATCAGGGTTCCTAAAGTCTTTTCTACTTCTTCCAGGTAAGTCACGGGCAGTGTGTATTCCTTAAATGACGGTAAAGTTTGTATGGTACTCTTAGGGCTTGTAACTCCTACCTTATTATCCATCGTACTTAGGATATCTACATGCTTATCATAATCTAACCATGCCATGCACCTAGGTACCTGTACCCTAACCATATCATCCCCAACTATTTAAGCATTGGGATTTGCTATTGTTTCATCAGAAATAGCGCTTGTTGTGTTGCTACATTTTTTATCATATTGGGCACAATCCTCTATGGCATACTATGCTCCTATATCACTAAACTTCCTAAGATCCCCTTATGCTGTCAAAATGATGATATGGCAAGATAACGAGTCAAGATGTTTAAGAAATATTTCAATTAGGGTCCATATACTAAGGTCGTGATTCAAGACTTTTTGGATTACGTCTTTGAAACGATTCTACGAATCGTAGATAGATTCATCTTGATGTTGTTGGAACACCAAGAGTTGATCATGGAAGAATACATCAAACCTACCTACGCTAGAATAACCATACCTCTTCATTATAATTTACAAATTTACAAATGTTACAAACAAAGGGCACAAAGAAAAAGATAGACTACAAGAAAGCTAATATACGGAATTAAAATCTCACTTGAAAGGATTCAAGCGAGTAGAACTAAGTTAAACTATGATTAAAACATAACTATTCCCCACGCAGCGATGCCAAAAACTTGATGCGGTTGTCGTAAGGGACTTCTACAAGAAGTTTTACAACTCCCTAAGCAGAGTACCTAACCGTTGTAGTAGTAGCATAGGCAAGACTCAGGGGTTGTTATCGTTCTCTAGGGGAATAGGTTAGGAATGCTTGATCACGGTCTAACAGAATTCTAGGGGTTAAGAATATTATTTTTGTGCTTTTATATTTATAGGAAAGCAAGTAAATCTATGGTTTGAGAGGTTGGTTTGTTTAGCTACTAATTAAACTAATATCTAATCTACTAGTGATAACTTTATGATAATTAAATGTATTTACTTAATCATGCACTACTTATCAGATTGCTTCTCTTAATCCTGTTGCCTTGTCATACTTGTGATGATATGTAAGAAATATTTCCTAGGTCATGAACGTATTACACAAACCCGCCGTCTATTTAATATTTCGTTAGGGTAACGCACAAGTAAGGTAGTATGAAGACTATTACAAGGCCTCTAAGAGTACATTAAATGCATGTGAAATATCTTAAGAGGGATCAACCATATAAAGGGGCAAGGTAGTATGAAGACTGCTACCTGATGGTATCTTTTCTACGCACTCGCGTTTCCCTAGACGTATCTACAGCGATATAGGCAAAAGCTGGTTTTCTAGAACCTAACGCGCACAATCATCAATCAAGAAGCAACAATAAAAGGATCTACAATCTTACTTTCATGCAATCATAAGAAAATACAAAGGAGGGTTTAGCCTCGCATGTTATAAAGAAAGCAAAGAGATAAATCAATCATGCAACACATAGACATATTGAATGATTAAAGATAAATAACCTTACTTGGATTAAAACGTGGATTCTAAGTAGTTTAATAAGGTTTTGAGGCCCTAAAAATGACATATGAAGCTGCTACAAAAGCTAGGGTTCGTATCCCTAATGTTATACAAAGTTACACACTTGAAACCCTAAAATCGGTTTAATATATATAGAGATATCATTACGACGGTGTCGCATTATAATCCTAATGTCGTCGCCACGTGGATGATTCTAGATCCTCATTAATTCAGCTACATCTTGACGCCGTCACTAAATCTCTGACGCCGTTACTAGATGGATCACGACGGCGTCGCTTTATGCCTGTGATGCCGTCTCCACGCTCTGTAAGCAATACTTCTTCAAGGATTTGGTGTAGGTCCGTATTCTAGTCTGTTTCTTCTCTAAATGAACCCAAGTCACGTGTACTCAATCCAAATGCCATCCAAGTGCTAAAAACCTAAAATCAAATGATTAAGCCCATAATCTGGGCATATTTGCATGACACGATAGTCAAAAGGATATCCAACGAAACCAAGATCTAATAAGAAAAAAACATTATAACGATAGAAGATTCATGACTAGGCCAGCACTTGAAGTGCTTAGCCGCTCATGGCAACAACAAAGCAAGAATTAATAAAGATAATCATGGATGGAAAACTCATAATTCTTACAGAAGTTGTTTATGACCGATTAAATACAAAAGTAAGTTTAAGTGTGATCTCCCTTGGACTTCTTATGGAATTATTCGAGCTATGGAGGCCTTGATCACCCCTTAGATCCGTGGTGGAATGGTTGATATCGAATTGTCTGAATGAGGCCTCTATTTATAGATTTCCAATAGTTTATGGCGTAACCTTGCAAGGGTTTATGGCTGACGCGTACTTTCCTTCTTGTAGGCTTAAAAGATGTTACGGCATAATCAAGTGTACACGTTACGCCGTAATGCTGCTCAGATGTCTCATCCTTTCATAATAATTATGTTACGGCGTAAACCTTATGTGTGGTTACGCCGTAATCTTGCTGGGTGATGTGTCTTGCCTTGAATAGGTTACGACGTAACACTATCGTAGGGGTTACGTCATAAAGTCTCATAAGAATTCGTGTTTTCTACATTTTTTGGTCCTTTTTCCCTTATTTCTTGTCGCATACTTGCATTTACCTAAAAATAACGAAATCACGATAAAAGTATCAAATTCAAGTAATTATAAGATAATTGCAAGTATTTTTAGGGGAAACTTGACACTAAAAAGTATCAAATATTTGATGTCACCAAATATCCCCCCCCCCACTTGACTTCTGCTTGCCCTTAAGTAGACCTGTTAGAATAGTTTATAAAAAGATTTCTCTGATTTAATCAAAGAAATGAATTTATTAAAGACTTATGCTAGAAACTTCAAAGACGAACACCTCAGGAAAAGGGGATCAAAAATCACTCAACTCTCAACTAGTCTAAGTGTTCATTTTCAAGGTGATCGCCCAACCGCCCTGTCATAGCATGTATTCTATCATAAGCTTAGGAAGTACACAAATATGCACCAGTTAGAGTTAGGGTCTAAATAATTCTTAAAGGCAACACGGGTGACATAACACAGGTTTATTGGGTGATATAAAGGTTAGGATAGACATAGGATACACATTTAATTGGTGTTAAGATAAAAACACAAAACAAATAGTCATATATATTCTAAGGTATCCATAACCGGCTATTGTCCATCCATAGTCCAAGTCTTCAAGTGCAAAATTCTGATCATATCATCATAATGGGTTAGCTAATAATGAGATCTTGCAGAGCGTGCTAACCCATTCTTCACAAGGTGGCTTATAGTTTCACCACCTTTATACTTCGAACGGCTCATAGTTGCACATCCCTATAATCACTAGGTGGCTTATAGTTGCACCACCTTTTTACTTAGTTGGTTTTATAACACGTAACCAACATTAGGAGTTAGATAACTAGGTGGCTTATAGTTGCACCACCTTTTAATTTTTTATTTTTATAATACTCATGTACATTAAATATCGTATATCCGCCACTTGAGATAAACAGTATAAAAAGTGATAATATCGGTGGGTCTTCCATGATCAAAATGATATATCATCAAAGTAAGTGCCAATCTTCAAACCATTTTCCTAAACCATGCGCTTAGGTAGCCAGAAATCTTAACACAAAGATAAATATAGACTACAGGGTTGGCTAAGGCAAAATGGTGTAACAAAACATATAATATTGGTGAAACACAGATTGGCTCAACAAGGGTGATCTAGGGGTATCCTGCACTAATAATGAGTACAACAAAAGGGTTTTAACATGGGAGGTCAACAAGTCAGTGTGACAAGTCAATAAACACACATATATACACATATAGGCTATTTGGGTGAATTACTAAATGTTGTCTTCTCGAACCATCTATTCCTGCTAATCAATTAGGTCTCGAAATGATGTACATGCCAAGTTCTAAAGTCTACAATACTACCGGCACACTCAATATTTTGGTGGATTTTTGTATAATAAGATGAAAATAGATCATCAGGCTTAAACCTCACCAAGTAATAATAAAGGGTAATGTGCATTTGACAAAGATTAATTCTAGTTCAGTAAGAAAAACATGTCAAATTTTTTAAATTGGCACCATTTTTCAAAGAAAACTAGAAAATTAAAGGCAAGAATAGGTCAAGTGATAAATCTACTTATACCCCCTACTTGTTTTTGTACAATGTCCCTATTGTACATTAAGAAAATGAAATAAACAGGAAAGAGTAGAATTAGAACAAGAAACTATTGGGATTTTAAATCTAATTAACCATTAACACGAGTACGCAGCGGAAAGTAAACACGTATAGAATTCATAATTAACAAGATTAGAGATGTGTACCTTTTAGCAATAAATGTTACACCGTCTTGAATATACGCGTATGTATAACGCCACGCGTAACCACTAGGATCAAAGTATAATCCCTCTACTTCAACACACATAATACGTTCTTTAGCAAACAATTAAGTATGCTAGTACTAGTAGTGATAAGCAATAAAACCACCATGTTCTCGTAGAAATCAACGATTGAAATCCTTGTGGTTTTTCCCCTTGGATCGAACCAACACAAGAACTGAAAAACCTTTTGAGTTTTGGTTGATCGAATAAACAAAAGAGATGGAGAGAGATTTAGGGATTATATTTTTTAAGGTCTCTCAACAATGAATCCCTTAATCTCTATTTATAGGCTAAATTCCTTGTGCTTGCAAGGAAAACCCTCTCACCTTGGGTTTATGACCAATTAAAAGGAAAACCGTTACTTTCTTTTTCCTTAAATGCCATATTATAAACTCATTACATATCTACTTTAACTATTTAACATAAGTTATGCTTATCACATAAATATATTACATTTAATATATTCTTTAATTGTTTTACGTATTAACGCGTGCGTCCCCGTAGGCTCGAATAAATAATCTGGACATATATTAATTTATACTTGGACATATTCCAACAGCTCCCACCTGGACATGTATAAATAACATAATAACATTGGTAAGCGTCTAGCAACACACCAATGCTCCCAGAAATATCCGAGTGTGGTTTTATAAAGTCACGGATAAATGATTTAGGTATTTACAATCCCTTTGTTTCTGATACCATGTTAAAAATAGATATGGATCAAGGTCATTCCATTATTTAACGATTCTGTTTCTCATATATGTAACTAATCAAGATTACCAAAAATCAATGAGACACATCTACATGAGTTTTCGGGTACGGCCATACACACATCTGATTAATTCTATGAGGGGACCAGTGGCATCATTCTTCAACATTTGAAGGAATAAATTCTTTATTGACTACAAGTGTCATGTCACCATGCTTCATAATCACTTCTGAAATAATCCTTAATAGCTACCTTATTCAGGATAACCAGAACCAAATCAAGAAGGATAATCCACACATGCAAGACCTACTTGCATCTCAAGTCTAAGGATTTTATAAAATCACTTACAAGATTTACTTAATGACGCCGATCCATAAAGTAAGATTCTTGTTAGTTGGGGAAATCCAATATCCATCTTATGAATATCATGTGAGTTTGGTGGACTCATCCTTAATATCTACAATATCACCAATCACTCAGAATTGTCTTAGTTTAACAACATTCCCACATTGTTAATCGACAACGGATTAATTTAGAATAATGAAAATATTATTCATGGATTAAACATGCAAATATAGGACACAATTTAAGATATAAAATAACAAAAATACCAAGTATCATTATCATAAAATAAATTGTTCAAACATCCCTTATCCAAATACTAAACACAGATCTACATGAAACTACTAGCTAAACGAAGTCCCATGCTCCTAGCATGTTGAGTAAGCTTTCCATTTGGTAAAGCCTTCGTAAAAGGATCAGCCAGATTGTCATCTGTGTGAACTTTAAGGAGTTTTATTTCGCCCAGTGCAATACTCTCGCGAACATAATGATATCTCCTATGGTAGTGTCTGGCGCCCCTCTGAACCCCCGGTTCGTTAGCGAAATGTAGTGCGGCTGAATTATCGCAAAACATTTTAATAGGTTCGTTTATTGTTGGTACGATACCAAGCCCTGAAATAAACTTCCTAATCCAAACAGCTTCCATCGCAGCTTCTGAAGCAGCTATGTATTCAGCTTCTGTAGCAGACATTGCAGTAGTACTTTGCTTGGAACTTTTCCAGTCCACTGCGCCTCCATTCAAAATGAAAACATATCCTGTCTGAGATTTTGTATCATCTCTATCAGTCTCAAATCCAGCATCGCAATAGCACTCAACTCGAAGTTCAGCTTCCGGATTTCCACCATAAACCAAAAACATATCTTTAGTATTCCTTAAATACTTAAGAATGGTTTTCACAGCAGTCCAGTGAGGTTCACCAGGATTCTGTTGAAAACGGCTTGTTATATTTTGCGCGAACGCAACATCAGGTCTAGTGCATCTCACTGCATACATAATGGAACCCACAACCGAAGCATAAGGTACATTTTGCATACGCTTCACCTCTTCAGGTGTTGAAGCACCTTGTGTTTTGTTCAAGTCAAGTCTTTCTTGCATGGGGATGTGACCACGTTTGGAATTATCCATCCTATATCTCTTCAAGATCTTATCCATGTAAGCACTTTGACTAAGTCCAATCAATCGCTTCGACCTATCTCTATAGATTTTGATTCCAAGAATAAATGCTGCTTCCCCTAAATCTTTCATAGCGAAACACTTTCCAAGATAATCCTTTACACTTTGTAAACTTGGAATGTGATTTCCCATGATTATTATGTCATCGACATATAAGATGAGGAATGTAACATTACTCCCACTAGCCTTTTGATATACACATGGCTCATCAAGATTTTGAGTAAATCCAAACCTTTTGATTTCCTCATCAAATCTTTTATTCCAGCTTCTTGATGCTTGCTTAAGACCATAAATGGATCTTTGAAGCTTGCATACTTTTCTGGGATGTTTAGGATCAACAAAACCTTCAGGTTGTACCATATAAATGTCTTCATCAAGATGACCATTTAAGAAGGCAGTTTTGACATCCATTTGCCATATCTCATAATCATAGAACGCCGCTATAGATATGAGAATCCTAATAGCCCTAATGTCAGCGACGGGTGAGAACGTTTCTTCATAATCAACCCCGTAGAGTTGAGTATAACCCTTTGCTACAAGACGAGCTTTATAGGTGTGTACATTGCCATCCATGTCAGTCTTTATCTTAAAAAGCCACTTACTCCCTACAGTCTTACAATTAGGAGGAAGATCGACCAAGACCCATACCATATTATCTATCATGGATTGCATTTCCGCATTCATAGCATCGATCCACTTGTCAGACTCTGAATCTAACATAGCAGCTTTATAGCTAGTGGGTTCATTAAGATCCCCTAGACTATGCTCCTCCACCTCTACATTTAGACATAAGCGTTCTGGAGCTCGATGTGTCCTTTCGGATCTAGGAATCAGAATCACTTCCTTTTGAGGTGGTTCAAAACCTTCAACCTCCATAGGAATTTCGCTAGTGATTTTAGAAGGTAATGTATCTTCATCTTGAATTTCTTCAAGACCTTTGGCCCTCCTACTGACTTCTTAAGTTATGAGATTTTTCTCAAAGAACTCAGCATACCTCGCAACAACTATTTTGTTTTCAGGTGGGAAGTAAAAAATAGTACCCCATTGTTTCCTTTGGGTATCCTATAAAGATACACTTAACAGATCTTTGTTGGAGTTTGTCTTGCGTATCCCGCTTCACAAGCGCCTCACATCCCCAGACCTTTAAGTAAGACAAATTTGGAACTTTTCCATACCATAATTCATATGGAGTCTTATCAACCTTCTTGGTTTGAACCATATTAAGAATGCGTGTTGCAGACTCCAGAGCATAATCCCAAAAGGATAACGGTAGAGTTGTAAGATTCATCATAGATCAAACCATGTTTAACAAAGTACGATTCCTCCTTTCAGACACCCTATTGTGTTGTGGTGTATATGGAGGAGTAAGCTGTTGGACGATTCCACAAGCTTTAAGATAATCTTTAAACTCTTGGCTTATGTATTCGCCACCTCGATCTGATCGAATAGCCTTGATTGTCTTTCCGAGTTGATTTTCCACTTCATTCTTAAACACCTTGAATGTTTCAAAGACTTCATGTTTATGTTTAAGAAGATAAACATAACCATAACGACTATAATCATCCGTGAATGTAATGAAGTAGCTAGCACCTTGTGTTGACACATGTCTAAGTGGACCACACACATCAATATGTATTATTCCAAGAAGATCAGTCGCCCTTTCGGGATGATGTGGAAACGATTTCCTTGTCATCTTGCCTAATAAACAAGATACGCATTGATCAAATGACTCATCATTTGTTGATATTAAAATCCCTTCTTGTTGCAGCTTTTCAATACGTTTCTTGCTTATATGAGCAAGACGGAAGTGCCACAGATAAGTAGAGTCCAAATTACGTTTGGCTCTTTTAGTGCTAACATTATAAATAGAATTATTATTTAGTACAAGATCATGCATATCAATTTCATAAACACCATTACTGGGAATAGCATTAAAATAATGAACATTGTTCTTAGAAACTAAAATTCCAAAATCCGTAAAACACTGGACAAATCCATTTTCTACCAAACGGTGAACTGAAACAACACCTCTAGTTATAGAAGGTGCATAATGACAATTGTCTAAACAAATCACTAGGCCATTAGGCAAAACTAAGTCAAAACTTCCAATAGCTTCTACTTGTGTACGAACACCATTGCCCACGTACAAATAGAATGCTCCTTGTTTCAGCTTTCTTGCTTCTCTAAACCCCTGTTTTGTAATACAAACGTGAGTACCACAACCAGTTTCATACACCCAATATTTATTAGGGAAAGCAAATAATTCTATTGTGAAGATACCTGAAGAACTGGCAGTGCCAACTTGCTTCTTATTCTTCATCAACTCAGCAAGGTAAACAGGACAATTCCTTTTCCAATGACCCACCTCTTTGCAGTGGTGGCAGGTGTCATCCTTAGCTGGGTGCTCTTTAGCAGTAGGTTTAGGGTTTTTAGGCTTAGAGATATAACCGTGTTTATCCTTTCCCTTGCCATTAGCTTTACCCTTACCTTTAGCTTTAAGCGATTTCTTATTGGCTTTCTGGATTTTACCACCTTTAATCATCATTACTTGTGGTGTTTCAGCCTTTTTAGGTAAACCTTTTTCATACTCAATGAGCATACATGTAGTTCACCAATTTTCTTCCCCATGTTATGCATATTGTAATTTCTTACAAATCCAGTAAAATCACTGGTGAGGCCATTTAAGAATAAACCAACACTAAGATCCTGTGGGAGCACATAACCAAGACGTTCTAGTTGCTCCACATAGTCTTTCATCTTAAGCACATATGCACCAACTGGTTTACCCTCCTCATGTTTGCAAGCATGGAAAGTTTGAATTAGGTCAAACCTCTCAACTCCAGCTTGTTTCTCAAACATAGATTTAAGCTCCTGAAGCATATCATAAGGTGAATAATTTTCAAATTGTCTATGAAGTTCAGGGGTCATACTCCCAAGCATAAGACAAGCCACCTCATTATAAGCATCATATAAAGCATTCCACTCTGCAAGCACATTTGCTTCAGAATTAGCTGCAGGAGCAGGGGGTATAGGCTGTTCAATGACAAACATCTTCTTTTCGACTCTCAAGACTAACTTAAGTCGACGAAGCCAGTCATTGAAATTAGTTCCAGAAAGTTTTTCTCTTTCAAACATCGACCTGAAAGCCGAATGGTTTATGTTTTGAACAGGTAATGCCATCTACAAAACATAGTTAAAGTTCAAGAATTAGTATTTTCGATAATACTCCTTGAAGAAAATTAACTACCCACGTTTAAATCTATAAACAATTAATTTTCTAAGGCCTAGGACCCAACTTGACATACCACCATCACATCAGTTGATCTGCTAGCAATGGTGTATTCAAAAGGTAATTGACGATCAATAATTGCCACCGGTGCAATTCCTAGAACATTATGGGACTTACTTTATTACAATAATATACTAGTAAGCATGTTTCATCCTATTTTTTGCCTCACATTTAGGGTCTTACCTCTAAACTGATTAAGTTGTCCAATCAAGAAATGTGATTATGTAACACTAACGTCTCACGAAAAAGTGTATAATCACCTTGGGATTACGATCTACACACGTTTCACGCATAGTAAAAAGCATCTGCAAGTGTTCTTTCAAATTGTATGGCAATAACTTATTTAAAAACGGTATTTTATTTGTCGTGACAAATATGTACGAAGAAGCATGCATACATCTTTGTATCATATATTTTAATAAATACTTTACTCAATTAAGTAACTTATTACGGTATCACTCATTTTCTTTACATCTATTGTATAAATAGTGTTACCTTTTAAAATTGACTATTCAACAAGTTTTCAAACATAAAGATTAAAGAATGGTCAAAAAATGACACTATAGTGACATACCATGTTTCACGGTAACTCCAATCGAATGCACAAAGAAGCGGAGAAAGAGGTTAGCGTGAAGCTTATTAAAAACCTAAAATCTTTAGGAAAATCCTCCTTAAACTTCTCTTATAGTTTGTTCTAGTGGATGAGTGAGCTGGGGTTTGGTGTTTATCGTCAAGCATTGGATTGGTATTGGAGAGTATTTGATTTGGGTATTTAACTCCCAGTAAGGCTTACGGGACCATTATATGCACACAACATGGATAGGTGCGGAAAACAAGAAAAACTCATTATATAGATTTATGCTCGTGAATTTAGGTCATGCAAAAAAAAATTTTCTTTTTGTGAATGCCGCAGGGTGGAGAGTGGCCGACGTTTGTTGAGGGGGTATGAAGTTTTTGGAAGCTTTTGTATTGGGTATTGATTACCGGATTGAGGTTAGAAATTTGGATTATGGCCGTATATGAATGTGGATGATGATGGAGGTGTTGTTGCTAGTTGTGTATTGTTTGGTTAGATGATTAATTGAGAGTATGTGTATTAGATTAAAAAACGTAGGATATCAATAGGATTTTTTCCTCATAACGTCAGGAGGTTTTGACGGTGTTAAGATGGGTAAATTGGAGAGGGGGACGGCGTGGGTGAACTGGGGTGGGGGATTTAAAGTTTTTCAGAACTTTACACAAGACTGCATTATGTTGGGGAGGTTGATTACGGTGGGGTGCTCATTCTGGTGTCGTTGACATGGTGTGACTTGCTTGGCTGAGGTCTGATGGCCTGGGCTTGCGTGTGGGGTAGGGTAAGGATATTGTTGATATCACGTAGTTCGTTTAGGGGCACCCGTTATGGTTTTAGGGCATCCAAAGGAGCGTTACGGGTTGGTGGGGGGTCGGGACGGCTTGGGCTGGGGCGCATGGGCGGGGGGTTCTCAAGTTTACAACACGTTGCAATTGGCGGGGGTTTCGTTGCTTGCAGTTTTGTCTTTGGGCGGGGGTTTGTGGGTGGAAGTGATGCTGGTGCATCCCTCAGTCCGTCTCGTTTTCTTTTTATATTTGGCGGGGGGTTCCTTCTAGCTCTTAGGCGTGCATTTGTTTCTGGGTCGCCGCGTTACCTTCTGTTACCGCGGCCTTTTCAATACCCTGCCCCCCCCCCCCCCCCCCCCCTCCCCCCTCCCCCCCCTTTTCCCATACTCTCCCACGCCCCTGGCGTGCCTCCCCACTCCAAGGGGTGTTCGGGGCAGGCCATTTTCTTGACTCAGCTTGGGTCTTCGGTATACAGCGTCAGACTAAGATTGCTGCGGTCACGGGCCCGGGTCACGCTGGGCCCATGGCGGGGCAATTGTAATTAGCAATGACTCCAGCCACGGGGGGGGGGCCCCACTTATGTCTGTGGCCGGGGCTTATAGTATGTGAAGTTGTTTGTTTTCTGTTGTTGGTGTTGTTGTTGGTTGCAGGTTGGTGTTTTTGGTTGGGCTTTCACTGAATATATCTCACGCTCATCCCCAATGATGCCGTGGGGACGTTAAAAGTGCAAGCTCTCAACTTCTCACACAGATAGCGGCTAGTTACGTCTATTGTAGATCTCGAAATTAGTCCCTGCACCCACATCACCGGCGGCCGCGCCGCGTAGTGTCGCCTGCGATCAACCTACCTATAGTTGAGGGGGTTTTGTCAATACCTTCATTTTTCATATCTCATCCCTACTGTCCTCCCCTTTATAACCTTATCATAGCAGCAATCTTGCTCGCTCTCTACAGATCCTACGGGATACTAAGATAGTCTCAAGAACAGAAGTGACAGCAAAAGTAACCATAACAAGGAAAGCCCGGGATGTCGTATTCTAAGCGGTACAAAAGCTAAAAGTCGATTTTGATCCACGCTTTCTAAGATATAAGCTCAACCATGCTTCTGGATCGTTAGCCACTTCTGCTCCTACGTCTTATAATATTTCAGATGATCTCCTAAATAACTTTATTAAAGTTTCATAAGATCTGTGCAATTTCATAGAGAGATAATTTTCTCGTTATGTGCTGGATCCAAAAACCCCGTACACCCGAAACCATAATTTTTTACGTTTTTTTTTTTTCTTTTAAAAAATTAATCAGTGTTTTGGTCTTTTGATGTAAGGAATTTCGCTATTTATTAGGAATACTTGTCGCCAAGTTTACCCCCCCCCCCCTCCCCCCTAATATCTCCAACGCTCGTTTTCTTTATAAACCTTTTTTTGTTGTTATTTCGACCTGGGGGTGGTGTGGTGGTCGGGTGGGCTTGGGCCGTGCTGTTATAGCGGAACCGCATATAGTGTGAGGATTTTAAACTTTCGTTATGTTTAATCTTCATTTGGGAGCTGTTTTTTTGTAGGGTTTATAACCTTTGCATGGCATAATAGGTCTTTTGGAGAAGAATGTTGTTGTTTTTCGGCTCGCTTGTTTATAATAAAATAAGCGTGCATGGCAGTCTTCTTCGCCCAGCTTCCCCCCCCCCCCTCCCCCCCCCCCACCACCGGACCACTTGTTTGGTTTTGCGAAAATGGATTCCTGGTTGTCCAGAAGGAGGGATATTGTCTGATAAGTTCTGTAAATGGAATATCGAGAAGGGCGGGTATCTGGGAGGGGGGATGGGTGGTTGGTAGATTAGCGGCTGGGGAAGCTTTTGGTGGGTGTTTACTTTACGCGCGCGCGCGCTGGGCAGGGCGGTAGGTGGGGCTCCGGGGTGGATTGGTGTGCAAGGTTGACGCTTTGGAAAGCTATTAAACTCGCTGAAGGACCCAACTCGTTTAAATAAATTTATAATAGGGCAAGTTCCCCTTCCCGAGGGTTTATTATTCTTGCCCCCTTTTCATTCCTAAGGGGTCTGTCTTTAACCTAATATGTAACATTTTTGAAAAAAGCTTAAGAAAATGTCATTCAAAAAACATCTACAAGACATAACCACGCGCTCTCTCTACCATTTTTATCGAGCTCTCGTGCACTCTTTCATTTCCAGATATTGATCAAAAAACGCTTATGTTTAATTAACCTTGATTATATGTATTCTACATTAATAGGACAGCTTCATTTTAAGAGGTTTCAATCTTGTGGTATTACGTTCTGTTGAGTTGGTGGGTTTTTCGACTTTATAGTTGCCATTGCATCCGCTTATACGTTTTTGTGAATGAACTTTGAATTATGTTGCCAACAAAACTCGGGGAATTGAATGCCTCCCGCGCCGCTCGCCGCGCAATAACTCGCGCTCGTCCCACAACTCGCTCACTCCACCAATCAAAGATGTATATCATTATAAAAACATATTCATTCATCCTAAGAACGTTGACCTTAGTACCGCAGGTTATGTTGCGCCGGTCGTGGTCTCGCTGGCTATGTAATTTATTTGGTCCGCTCGATCTCTCTCTCTACGCGCACCTCGCGCTTTCTCAGGATTTCCCTCCTCTTAAAGCCGCGCACGCGCTGCTCTCACCATTTTGGAATATTATTTATTACATTACCTTTCAGGCGAGTTTCATAGCCTCACTTTTTAATCTCTCGCGCGCACACTTTAAATGTTTTCATAAAACCCATAGGAGATATGAGGGGGATATCGATAAATAGTTCATGTAAACGTAGACTCTTTCTCTTTGGAGGATTGCGCAAATCCTCAACCTAAACTGACCTTAAGTATTTACATTAGTAGGCCATTGTAGCCGTGCTGCATTCTTCTGAGCACATTATGTACGGCCCTCATCCCATGAAACCCTACGTGTCTACTCACAGTGCCACTACGCCATCTCATTCCGACGCCTTCACGAAAAGGTTCCAACGTCGGCACCTCCTATCACCCCCTCGCCACAATAAGAATGATATCCACATCATCCATCTCTCCCTCCCCCCACCCTCCCTCCCACCCCCCCCACCCCCCCCCCACCGCTCCCCCCTCCCCTCGTTCCCATGGACCTTTAACTCAATTCACCCACGACCCCCCCCCCCGTCCCCCTAACGCAAAAATTATGGTAGATCTTTCAGGATTAACGAATATCCAGTTTGTGTTAGCCGGATGGATAGGTAACCAACACACCCATATTTGGAATTTCATAGGTATATGGCAAGCAATAATAGTACCTACACCGAGCGGGGCCATTATCTCTCATCTCTCTCTCTCTTCTCTATATATATTATTATTATATATATATATATATTTATTATTTATATATATATTATATATATACTATTATATATTATATATATATTATAATATATATATATATATATATATCATTTTGGGTATATATATACACTAGTCAGTTTGCGTGCCATGAGCTTAGACAAAGAACAAGACCAGACAATGACCAAATAACAATAACGCTACAATACACTGTTACCATGATAATTGTATTTGTTGCAATTATTACAAATAACGGGTGTATAATAACGTAATCCAATATCAAATATCATTTTTCCATAATAATTGTGCTTGTACAATTATTACACTATAACTTGTATTTAAACTATTTATCAAACCTATGAATTTCACTCAACCATTGTGTTGACCTTTAGCATGTTTATCTCAGGTAATTGAGCAACTTATGGGACGGAGTGGCTTGGACTTGAAGATGGCTAAACTGTTATCATTCACACTTTATGTTTCTAGATTTTGGGACTTTCCTTTGTAAAACTCTGCTTTTAAATGAATGATAACGTATCTTTTAAACAAACGTCTCTTTTGAGTCGTTTTCTATTATTATGATTGTTGTATCCATGAAGTAATACCCCAGATTAGCTTCCGCTACTATATTGTAAAAATAGGGGTGTTACAGATTGGTATCAGTGCCATGGTTATAGAGAACAAGGTCAAAACCTTAACTATAACCACATTTCTTTTTCTAGCCATCAAAGTCCCCCTTGCCACTACATTTCGTATCAGTACGTAAAGATACATATCTATTATACTATATTATACCATAAATAACTTATGTTATTTACAACTGAGTTGTTATCAGAACGATGTCTTCTCCCAACCGCTCTACTTCTGATATTGAGGATGCTTTTTCCTCTATGAATATTCTTAACTATACTTCGGTCTCATCGGATTATTTCTCAGCTTTACCAGAAAGCATTTCTTTTAACTCTTCGGAAAACTCTAATATAATCCCATCAGTGGTCTCACCTTTCTACAATAACCCTTGTTTAAAGGACGTACAAGCGTTTTATTCTAAGGAATCACCTATTTCATCACCAGATCCTATTACTCCACCAACTATTTTGACTCCATCTTCGGTATTACCACCCTCACTACTATTTGATCCCCGATATTTCTTTGTTCCTGAGAAATTATTACCACCTAAGAAGCAAATCTATTCCCCATCTTCTTCCTCAAACTAGTTAATCTAATTTATCTCAGACAACCTGTTATTATTAGTATCACCATCTCTCTCTTTTATACTCCCTACCCACCTCAGATTATTTAAAATAGGAAACAAAAGTTCAGTTAAAGATGCATCTGAAAAATAATAAGGTACAAATCGAAAAGATTATTTTTGAATTACTTAGAGAACTTCTCTTTTCACCGCAATTGAGAAAATGGTAGAGGATGTATTATGGTAACAAACTATAGACCCCGATTATAGAGGAATCGGACCTCAGATTATTCAAGCTTTCAAAAGATATAAGCAGTAGATATGGCAAAAGGATAAGATTGCCTTTGCTCACTACAAAATTTCCAATCTTGAACAAATCATTAAGGAGAACCAAGCTCGTCACCAAACAGATCAGGAGGATCTTTAGAATGCCATCTACAAGCACAAAATCAATAAACTATCAGACTAGTTATAAGCTTTATCCTAGCCACGGGATGTGTGGTATAAATAAAAACGCTTGTCAAATCTTGACTATGTACAGTAAAAAGGCAAGTTGTTTATAAAAAGGTAATCCCGTTTCGTACCTTATTGTTTCCAGCTTATCTCTCTTTCATCATCATCTCCATAATTTGTATCATTATCTCCATCTTCATCATTATGAATCATACCATAACCTCTAAGTGCTTAAAATTCAAAAATGAGCATTACTCTTTAAGCATTTTAAACATTACATTTTCTATTAAAACTTGTGATATCATTCTTACTACGTGTTGTCTTATGTTGATAGAATGCCTCCCAAAAGGATCTCAACATCTAAAACACCAGCCATAACTTTAGCTACCATCCAGCAACTCATTACTGATAGTATTACCACCGCTCTGGAAGCACAAGCTGCTACCATGGCAAATGCCGACAATCCAATAGGTACATAGACCAAGAGCACAATTCCTCATCAGCACCAATCTATACGAGGAACACTACCAAAGCCAATTCAATAAAGCAGTATCAACACCTTTCTACCTTCCAATGGTATGCAGCACTCTCATTATAGGCCTCAATTCAATGGTTTCGACCGGCTCCCCGCTGAATTGGTTTTTTTTCTCGTAGCAATTGTGCCGAGGAAAACAAAGTGACATTTGCTACTGGTACCCTAACCGATGATGCCCTATCCTGGTGGAATGCATACGCTCAACCTATTGGAATAGATCAAGCCAATCAAATCACCTGGACCGAATTGAAAAGACTCTTAATCAATAAGTATTGCCCATCTGAAAACTTTAAGTCAAGAAGATGGAAGACAATTTTACAACATGGCTGTGAGGATATGATTCTTAAGAATTACATAGAAGATTATAGGAAAGTACCCTTCTTATGCTCCATCATGGTACACAAACACGAGAAAGTATGGCAAGTATTTATAAGTGGATTTACCTAGAAGATTAGAAGAAAATGTTACTACCTCAAAGCCTCAAACTTTGGAGGAAGCCACCAACATAGCCCATAGGTTAATGAATAAGATAATAAAGCATGATTTTGTGCAAGAAACCAATGATCATAAACGTCATTCTTACTACGTGTTGTCTTATGTTGATAGAATGCCTCCCAAAAGGACGTCAACATCCGAAACACCAGCCATAACTTTAGCTGCCATCCAGCAACTGATTACTGATGGCATTTCCTCAGCTCTGAAAGCACAAGCTGCAACAATGGCAAGTGCTAGTAATCCCAACAGGAACACCGGACCTACTGGAACTCCTGTAGCAAAAACGGGAAACTATAAAGAGTTCGTTAGCTGTCAACCTTTCTACTTCAATGGTACGGAAGGAGCAGTTGGCCTCATTCGCTGGTTTGAGCGGACTGAATCGGTATTTTCTCGTAGCAACTGTGCCGAGGAAAACAAAGTGACATTTGCTACCGGTACTTTAACCGATGATGCCCTGTCCTGGTGGAATTCATACGCTCAACCTATTGGAATAAATCAAGCCAATCAAATCACTTGGACCGAATTAAAAAGGCTCTTAACCAATAAGTATTGCCCTCGAACTGAAGTCAAGAAGATGGAAGACGAATTTTACAACTTGGTCATGAAAGGAAATGATCTTAAGACTTACATTAGGAGATTCTAGGAATTAGCCATCTTATGCCCAAACATGGTACCAAACACCGAGAAACTTATGGAAGTCTTCATCAGTGGATTACCCAGAAGTATTAAAGGAAATGTTACTGCCTCAAAGCCTCAAACTTTGGAGGAAGCCATCAACATAGCCTAGAGCTTAATGGATCAAATAATAAAGCATGATTCTGTGCAAGAACCCAATAATCACAAATGAAAGCTTGAGGATAAGAGAAACATCATCAACAACAACAACTATCAGAACAACTATAACAATAACAACCATAACAATAATTATCACCAACAGCAGAACAAGAAGCAAGAAACCTTTAGGACTTATGCTGCCACCAATGGGTATACTGTAAATCATCCTTTGTGTGAAAGGTGCACCATGCATCACATAGGACCCTGCACTGTCAAGTGTCAGACTTGCAACAGAATAGGTCATCTAACAAAAAATTGCAGAAACAAAAGACCAGCCACTAGAAACAACCTACAATCAGTATCCATAACTTGTAATGTCTGTGGAGAGAAAGGACATTATGCAAATCGGTGCTCAAAAGCAAACAACAGGACCATAGGAGGGCGTACTTAGAGACAAGTTTACTTTTGTTCACTCTAGGATTTCTACCCTAGAAACAACTCTCAAGGATATTCAAGTTTCATCAAAATCTTATTCAATCTGAAAACCCCAATCATCAAGCTACAATCCTTGTCGTTTGTCGCTTTTATTCTACTACAAGACGCGTAGCATAAGTCAACTCTTTTAAAAGTTTCATATGTAAAGTTATCCATGGAATAATAAAGTGATGATTCCGTTACATCTTGTTATCTAGTGATATCAAAACTCGATATCGTTTTTGTCAATTCTCATTAATGATCTATCATATCAATCTAAATACTCTCTCATACTTTGAAACTAAATTATTTCATCTCGAACTCTATGGGCGTCAGTACATTTAAATCTTATTATGTTTTCTTACCTTTCATGATCTTTCATTTTCTCCTTTAACCGTTTCGATATCTATGTTTTTATGCCTTAGGTAGATGTTTTATGGTCATCTATTGAAATGATCAGGATGCTTCTTCATTTGAATAAGGAAAATTATAATGTCTGAACTACTGATTTATAAATTCTCAGTTACAAGGATTTGGACGCTTCTCTTTGTAAGTGATAAATTATAAATAAGTAGGCTTAAGTATATAGCATACGTACAAACAAGTTTCTTTCAATCCGTTTGTACAAATAATTCTTTTTCTTCACTTAATCATTATCATTATTTCCTTCATCATCTGTTCATTTCCAAATCTGTATCCCACATGATTAGCAATTCATAATCATTCCTTGACATCTCTCCGGCTTCCGACTAAATCTCGGGACGAGATTTCTGTAAGGGGTGGAGACTATAACAACCCAGAATTTTCATCAAATGCAAAATCAACCTATTTTACTATGATCACAATTGTACAGGGAAATTTTTCGCTTTATTACATTACTTGCATTACCAATATCTTAATATGCAATGTAACTTGCATAACTAAAGTAGACGAGCTCACGCAACCTACCTATGCCATCTATATCTATTTATATGTAAAGTAAACATCATAACATATCAAGTCGATATCTTAATATCATTATTACAAAGTATATTACTCTTATAATGTACCATTCGCAACATTATATCAAAACTTGCTTTAAACCATTATTATATACCTCTAAACCCTAATTCCATGAAAGGTTAATATCTAAAGCGAATGTACAAGCTACTAAAGCATATATACAAGTCATATAACATCTCATTTGAATAATAATTTCCCTCCAAAATAAGGTACAAGTCCTTTAAAGCATAATATACAAGTCATTAATGCACGATGTCCAAATATCCGTTTTACCTCCGTTTTCCCAAGGAATCTTGTATAATCCATCAAGTACAAGTTACAAGCATTTCATATACTTCATTTACAATCCATATTCATCCTCATTTCATAAGATTTCATGAAATAAAACCTAGAAACCCTAACCTGAGCAAAATACTAAACCATGACCTATTTATTGATTTTTATCCATCTTAAACTTCAACCACTACCCAAATAAGTTGTAATAACTTATTTTACAACATTACCAATCATATACAATCATCATTTCATCATTTCATTTCAATTATATACGAATTAAAGCTGAGAAACCCTAAACGTGCTCTAATGTGAACATTCGATCCATTTACTTATTTTTACCCATTCCAATCACAAACCATTAACTCAATTATGTCCTAAACTCATAATACAATCTTTATAATCATCAATCCATGCTTATACTATCAATGTACACGAATTTGAAGCTTAAAATCCATACACATGCCCTAATTCCAACCCACGACCTAAATTTCCATTTCTACCCATTTTAAACCCAAACCACCTATCAATTCTTGATTATAATCCTTAGTACAAACCTTGTGATCATTAATCCATGCTTATAACACAAATGTACACAAATTCCAAGCTAGAAAACTTAATTCGAGCCCTAATGAACCCTAATGAACCCGCGACCCATCTTTGGCTTATTTTGACCCATTTATTAATCAACCATGTGATCAAGCACCTCTATGACCTCACTACTACATCATATAGCAGCTTAAAAGCACCTCTATATCATATCTTAGCCACCAAGTTGGCCACATGGCCTTTCTTTTCTCTTTTCTTAGTTGCGACATCACAAGAGAGAAACAACACACCAAAGCTAGTTTCTAGCCAATGTTACTCATTCCATAGCCTCTCCTCATCACCCTCTAGCCCTCATACATGTCCTAACCTAGTCACAAAGTATCCCTTGGCCTCCAAGCTCATTTTGAGTATAAATAGGGGCATAAACTCTTCATTCTAACTCATCCCCCACTTCCTCATCTATAACCCTTAATAGTAGAAATCCTTTTCTCAAAGAAGATCCTAAGAGGTCCTAAGAAGTCTCAAGAACAGAAGTGAAGCAAAAGAAATCAATAAAAGAAGCCCGGGAGTCGTTATTCTAGGCGTACGAAGCTAAAAGTCTCGATTTCGACCCATTTTCAAGCTATAAGCTTCACCCTAGTTCTATGATCTTATTCATTCTCCTACACTCTTTATAATGTCTTATGATCCTAAATATACTATTGTTAATGTTTTTTAACTCAATTCAATGCTTCATTTTCCATTTTGATCCAAAACAGTACACCCGAAACCCATAATTTTCAGGTTTTTCTTTAATCTATAGATAACTTGTAAATATTGTTACCAATTATCCTAATAAGCTTAAATAATGTTATAATAAGTACTTTATTGATTCTTGAAAGAATTTGAATTAAAAACCCGCGCGTTTTCGTTTTAAAACCCTAATTTGACCCGTTTTGCTTCCTAGCTTAACGAGTTAAAGCCCAAGTTTAGCCAAGCCCGACCCAAGTAGAAAAGCCCACATGCCACTTATGGCTCAAGGGTATAAATAGAACCCTCTCCACACATGGAGAGGGTGTTGGTTACCATTTCATCACTTGTGTGTGTGTGTAATCTTCCACCTCTTTATTTCTCTCTAATAATCTTTCACTTTCCTTATCTCTTTTCTATCTTTGTTTGCTTATTGGTATAGCTTATTATTGTGAAATGGATTAAGCTTTTGGGATAACACTTTGTATATCTTTTAAACTTGAAGGACCAAACTCGTAAAAGTGCAAAATCCAAGGGTATATTTTGCCACTTTTCATTCTCAAGGGTCTAAAATGTAACATTTTGAAAAAGTATAAAAACATGTTCAAAACATTACAAGACATAACTTTAATTAATGCTTCTCGTGCTTATCATTTCTAGTTATTAAATAAAACGCTTAAAACCGATTATATCGTATCACAATACTAGGGAGCTTCATATTAAGAGGTTTCATCTTGGTATTATGTTTTGACTGAGTTGTTGGGTTTACGATTTAAAGTGCCCTAGCTCCTCAAACATTATTGAATGACCTTTGAATTATGATGGTCCGAACGGTGATACAATAATTCCAAACTTTCCAATCAAACTCATGACTCTTAGAACAAAAGTTCTAGAGTACAATCTTCCTAAGACTTGGCATATTTACTTCGGTTGCATGACGTGGCTGTTTACTATCGTTTTCCTATATCAACCTTCCCTGTTAAGATTGTGATAAGGTCGTCAGCTTTTATTTTGGAATATATATTACATCTACCTATCAGGTGAGATTCATAGCCTCGCTTTTACTTATTTACATGCTTTATAAACCCACGAGGGGGATACATGCTTGTTACAAACTCTTTTACATACTCGTTTATCTTATAACAATGTGATTACTTTTCAAAGACTTAGTGAGATTCATAGCCTCGCTTTTACTTATTTACATGCTTTATAAACCCGCGAGGGGGATACATGCTCAATTGTTTTTAATATACACAAGTACTTAAAACCGATATTGTGAGATTCATAACCTCGGCTTTACCTATTTACATGTTTTATAAACCCGCGAGGGGGATACATGCTTGGTTTACAACTCTTTATTAATACTCGTTATCTTATAACAATGTGATTACTTTCAAAAGGACTTAATGGTTCTAACCTCACATACTTTATAATCCGTGATACCTTACTATAAACCATGAATGCAAGTGTTTTCTGAACTATATGCTAACCTGATATATTTTTGCCTAAGTACATTGAAATGCCCTCTTTGGGTAGTATTCCCAATATCTCTTTAATATCTCTTTTGGGTAGTATTCCCAATATTTCTTTAATGGTCTCTTTGGGTTGTATCTTCCCATATCTATTGAGTATCTCTTTTGGGTAGTTTCTCCAATATTTATTTAATGTTCTTTTGGGTAGTATCTCCCAATAATCCCTTTAATATCTCTTTTTCTGTGATTCTAAGTTTAGGGTGATAATACTGTTCTCGGGTGTTAATACTGTTCCTCTAGGATAATTAATGTTCTCCATGATAATAATCCATGCCAATCCATTATTTCCATTATGATAACTGTATTTTACTATTATATTGCCAAACCTATGAATTTCATCAACCTTTGCTGTTGACTTTTTAGCAGGTTTATTTAGGTCTTTGAAGAAACTGTATGGCATGGAGTGACATGGACTTGAAGATGGCTAAAACTTGTTATCATTCACATTGTATGTAACTAGATTTTGGGACCTGCCTTTGTAAAACTCTGATTTTAAATGAATGATAACGTATCTTTTAAAAACATCTCTTTTGAGTCATTTTCTATGATTGTGTCTGTGATTCACGAAGTAATACCCCAGATTAGCTTCCACTGCTATATTATAAAAATGGGGGTGTTATAGCAGTGTACCTAATCGTTGTAGTGCATTATAGGCAAGACACGGGGGTTGTTATTGTTCTCTAAGGGAATAACGTATGAAGGTTCGAACTAAATGTAACTAAGGTCTACAGGTTAAAAAAAGAATATTTTTGTATTTTATATTTTATGAAAGCAATTTAAATCTCGGGTTTGAAGAGGGTTTGTTTTAAACTAATTGTCTAATAATTAAACTGATATAATGTGGAGAATTCGTATGATAAAAGAGAAGTGTTTACTTAATCATACATGATCCTTAGTATGCTTCTCCTAACTCTATCACCTTGTCACACTTGTGATGTATGTGTAAGTATTTCGGAGAAGCATGACGAATTACACGAAAAAGCCATCTACGTGATTCCTTGCTAGGGAAACGCACAAGTAAGGTAGTATGAAGATTGTCACAAGGCCTCTAGGGAGATAGACGCGCATTAAAATACTTAAAGGGGATCACCATAGATGGGTAAGGTAGTATGAAGACTATTACCGATGGAATCCTTTCTACACAATCATGCCGCTCTAGATCTTTGATACACTTAAGTAACTACGGTTCTAGAGTCTAAACATGCACATACATCAATCAAGAAGCAATATTATTAGGATCTACATACCAATTCCATCATAAGCAAACACTATAAGATCTAGTCTAGCATGTTAAAGATGAGCAAAGCACAATAACCAATCAAACAATAAGACATATTAAAAGATTAAAGGATAAAGGAACTTCACTATATTGAAACAAGCAAGTAAGGAAGGTACAAAAGGGCTGGGAAACCCTAAAATACTTCCAAATTTAGCTACAAGTCATTCTCTACCAAACCCCACTCCAAATATGCTATATAAAACCCTAAATTCGAGTTTGTATTTATAAGAAAAGAAACCTCGATAGTGTCGCAAGTAATCCTGAAACTGTCACGCCGAGAATCTTCTAGGGTTTCTTTATGACGGCTATAGTCCAGACGCCATTACAAATTCTTCTGACGCGGTCGCTTGATCATCCAGACGATGTCGCAAGTAATCCTGACGCCGTCTCTACCTTCTGTAAGCAATTCTTCAAGCCTTCGTTGTGTAAAGTTGCACTCTTGTCCCGTTTCTTCCAAAATAGAGCCCAAGTCACGTGTATTTCCTCCAAATGTATTCCAAGTGCTAAAAATGCAAAAAGAAACGATTAAGCACGTACTTTAAGCATTTTTGCATGATTATAGGGGTTAAATGACCCTAAAAAAGTGTATAAAATTACACCTCATCAAATACCCCTACACTTGGGATTTGTTTGTCCCCAAGCAAATGAGATTTTCTACCTAGACAATAGCAATATCGAGGGCATTTAACTTACTCTTTAAAGCTATTCATGACACAACCAATTAGACTTCGTAACTAGAAGCACGAAAATTATACACTAGCACCTCACAATAAGTGTTTGGATTCTCTCTTTCTCTTTAGTGTATAATGAATTACAACAATATGGGAAATGAAAAATTTAACACTCATTACCTGTCATAGCATACAAATTACCATAGGCTTGATAAAGGATCAAACCTCCACCGCTAGGCGTAAGTACTAAAAGTTACTATCAAAGAGTTCTTTAAAGTGTTGTGGGGTGTAGGTGTAATATGATAAACATGGAAATGGAAACGGAAGGGAAATATTTGGGGAGTGACTTTTTTGGGTGAATTTAGGGTGAAATGGTGAGCTAATTATTTATAAGAATACACGCTGATTTGGTTGCTAAGCCAAAGACTCAACCACTTGGATTAAGATATACAAACTCTACACAACTTTACATCAAACTCTTTCTTTTTCTTTTCTTGACTCTATGATAAACATAACATAACATAAGCAAATGGAAACCCGTATATTTTTTTCGTATACTTTTGCCCTGCCATTGCTTAAACATAATAATACATCACATGGGGTTTATAGATCACCCCTACACTTGAACTTTTACATACTCGATACATGAACTAATCTAATAACCCGAATGGAGGTGGATCAAAATAACATGGTGTTATCCCACTTGTCTAATCCATATCATTACACAATAAGCTAGCCAATAAGCCCTTGTTATTCGAACCAAATAAGAGAAAAGAGAAAGAAGTTTAGAGAGAGAAAGTAGAGAGAGAAAGCTAGAGAGAAGGAAGAGAGTTGGATGAATACTATATGAGAAATGGTAACCAACACCCTCCTAACATGCTAGGAGGGTGATATTTATAGTCTAAGGCCAAGAGTAGCTCGTGGGCTTTTCTTATTGGTTTGGGCTTGGCTTGTGTTGGGCTTTAGCCCAAAACATGGACAATATTCGCTCAAAGTCCAAGCCCGTTGAATGCGACTAGCCTATTGTAATACAAGGCTAATTATTACAAAGACCACTGATGACAGTCTTGTTCGACTTATATAAAAATAAGGCTAACAATCTCCACCAATGTTGAGGTCAACTTTTATCTCCCTAATGTTAACGTTCTTGATTTGACTCTATCTCCCCCAATTTTGAAGATATGATTTTTGAGCTTTGTCTTCTTTGGTCTTGTCTTTGTCTTTTCTTGTTTGTAATGGCTTTGTCCATTCATGCTTAAGACGAACGATAACATTCTTTCGGTGTCATTTATGTAATCTTGATCTTGAGCCTTCATCTTTTGACTTTGAGTTCTTGAGATCTTTCATCTTGCATCATCTCTGTTGGGAATTATAGATTTTATGAGACAAAAGAAACAAGTAATGAAACAAAAGGATCAAAATCATCATTAAAGAATTCTACAAGATGTTGGAGAATACTAAGATTCTGGAAGATCTCCTTAAGAAGATAGAAGATAACAGAAGATCAAGTTAAATGTTTAAAAGATTTTGTTGTCTAATGTTTATCCCTTTGTAAACCTAAATATCTCTAGTATATAAAGATATATCAAGTCATAAGTTTATAAGTACACAAAAGAAAAGAAAAACGTGTGTGTGTATCTCACGAGATGTAGACGTTTAGTTTGTGTGGTGTAGCCTCAAGGATCTTTGATTCTTGTTACAGGTGGTAACCGTTCTATACTGATCATATAGAATTAAGGCTTAGTGGAAACATATGGTAATAAAACCTTGTTCAATAACATTGATGTTCTTATTTATATTCCGCTGCATATTGTTATCATTGTTATTGTTAATCCTAGATATAAGATCTAAACAATCTGAGCTTACAATGATTCTTTAGACTCCACAATTGGTATCAGAGCCATGTGGCTCATGATCTAGGATCTACAAGGTTTTACAATCAAAGAAAGAAGATTTTGTATTCAAAGAAACCTAAAAAAATTGATTTTAGTTTCTATTTTCGTCACTTTCTGCACAGTTATGGTAAAAAAGGGATATATCATTCGTTAACCGTTGGATCTTAACGAAATTTTGATTGAAGGTTCTTTACTCATAAAGGCACATTCTCACTGGAGGGATCTTCAATCTGAGCTTTTAATTGAAAGATATAAATTTTCTAAATCTACTGCAGAAAAGTTAAAGTTGGTATGATTTTACTTATCTTTCATCATTGTTTTTAATAGTGTTCTTGTTATTAAAGAAAAGGTATTGAGGAATGAAGAGGATAAAGATGTTTATAAAAATTAGGGTTATGGAAACTCTAAATTCTAAAAACCTTAAAAGTTGATGATGAATACGATGTATAATCACAGTAAAGGTGATATGAAAGTGGAAGCTAAGAGTTCGAGTTCAGGTTCTTGTGGAAAGTTTATTGAAGTGGTTATCATGTTAATACTGATTGGAAGTTACTAACTTACTACTGCTTCATACATGGTTACTACTGCTCTACAACAGTTAATACTGCTCGAACAAAGTTAATGCTGCTTCATAGAAGTTAGTACTGCTTATGCATGGTTAATGCTGCTCTTACTTGGTTAATACTGCTTCTATGTTTTAATACTGCTTCTACTTCATTAGTGCTGCTCAACCAAAGTTAGTACTGTTTGTTAAAGTTAATACTGCTAGTTAGTATTAGTGCTGCTCGACCAAAGTTAATACTGCTAGTTAGTAGTTAATACTGCTAGTGTATTTTTACTACTGCTCAACCATTAGTGCTGCTCTTCATT
>BQNB010076686.1:0-31084 GCA_026074375.1 Tanacetum coccineum
CTTTTTCGAGTCAGTTTGGTTAGAGGTTTTCATATCCTAAAGAAACTTTCGATAAATCATCAGTAATAACCAGAAAGACCTAAGAATTTTTGTATCTTCGTTGGAGTCGTAGACGTTGCCTAATCCTTGATTGACTCAATCTTGGCGGTATCGACGTGAATGTCTTGACTATCAACAACGTAGCTGATAGATTTCACTTTTAGGAGCCAGAATTCACACTTAGAGAATTCGGCGCACAATTCCTTATTCTTAAGCAATCCCAAGATAAGCCTAAGGTGTTCCTCGTATTCCTTATTTCCGCTTGAGTAGATAAAGATATCCTCGATGAATACTATCACGAACCTATCCAAGTATGGTTTGCACACCCAATTCATGAGATCCATGAATACCTCTGGTGCGTTGGTCAAACCAAATGGCATGACCTGAAACTTGAAATGTTCATAACGGGTCCTAAATGCGGCCTTAGAATATCCTTTTCTCGAACTCTAGTTGGTGGTAACTAGTCCTTAGGTTTTTTTTTGAGTAAACGCTAAATCTTTGTAGTTGATTTAAAAGATCATCTATACTAGGCAACGAGTAACGGTTATTCACGGTTTAGCTTGTTCAATTCTCGGCAGTCGATGTACATCCTGAAGGATCCATCCTTCTTTTTGACAAACAATATTGAAACTCCCCAGGGCAAGGATCTGGGTCTTATAAATCCCTTTGAGCATACGACCTACTACGTCGGAGACGGTCAACTCTTTTTCTCTCAACACATAACATGCCTCCGAGTCTCAAGTTATCCCGCTCCAACGTACCAATCCTATCAAACAACTATGCTTACTAGCAACTATCGATGCATATCTATCACTCCTATTGCTTTGATTTGTTAAGGTTTTATCGCCTAAGGGGATACGAACGATCTTTCATCACAATTGCTCATGGCGTGGTACTTTTTCAATCAACCTATACCGATGATAACGTCGAAACTACCAAGTTCTACGGGCATTAAGTCTATTTTGAATAGATGATTCAGGATATTCAGTACACAACCTCAAATGTTGGTATCAACTTCTATAATCTTTTCGTCGGCTAACTCAATAGAGTACCTAGTGTCTACACTAGATGGGACGATGTCACTAAAAAGGGCTAATCTTAGTGGAGGTGAGGCTTCTATTAACTAGGTTTCATGTACTTGTAATAATTTCGTCCTTTGCTTTAACTTTAGGTCCATCAAAAGTTTTGTCGATACGAGAATCTCATAATTTTCATGATTCTAACTCACTAAAAGGTAGGTGTATTGAAGAAAATCTTCTAGTTCTATTGGTTATAATCCAATTAGAGTGATAAGTCTGTTATGTTCTAAGTTTCTAAAATCCATAATTATCGTGACTATAGTGATTCGGTCTCTCGGCTAAGGGTGTGGTGTCTCTATGTGATAGGGTTACTTAGTTTTGGCGCTTACAAACACGAGTACACATGACCAACACGACTCACGAATACGCACACAAAATATTAATAAAATACGAGCACAATATAATCTCGTTGACAATTTAGAGAAAAGAAAGAAAATACAAATGGAAATTAAGGGTAAATTGACAAAATTTTTATGGTGACTACTCCCAGCATAGCATGGTCCTTCCTAAATTATACATAGGTGATCAGGCTATGCATAATTTAGGAACTAATGATGATATGCTCATTTCGTCAAACTGGTGTTATGTTTAAAAATCTTATATGGTATGAACGGTACAGTTTATAAGGTAGCAAAACGGTTTGTAACAATGAAAACAGGGTAGTTTATATATAACGACACCAAATTTTATTTTATTTTTGTAAGATAGCAAAAAACATGATATGTTGCGATAGCAAAATAGCTTTCGAGGAAATTACGTGACAGTTTATGATGTAACAGTAAGGGGTTTTAAAATATGGTATCGAATAGTTTACGAGCTGACAACCCAATGGTTCATAAAGTGGCAACGTAATGGTTTATAAAAGACACGAAGTAGTTCATAAGATGACAACGACATAGTTCGTAAATTGACAGCGGAATAGTTTATAAACGACAACGAAATAGTTCATGAGGTGACAACGAAATGGTTTGTAAGATGACTGCAAAGTAGTTTGTAATGGGTTAGCAAAAGAGTTTATAAATGACCGTAAAATAGGTTATAAGATGAAAACGAATTAGTTTATTAGATGATAGCTAGATAAGTTATGAGGTAATAGTAGGATAATTATAAGATGTTGACAAAGTGGTTTGTAGGATGATATCGAAATAGTTTATAAGGTGTTAGCGAAACGGTTTATAAAATTATGGCAAAAGAGCTTATAAACGACGATGAAATAGGTTAAAAGATGAAAAACGATTTAGTTTGTTAAAAATGATTGCAAAAATGGTTTATGAGATGATAGTAGAATAATTTATGAGATAATGGCAAAATGGTTTATAGGACGACAGTAAAGTGATTAATAAGCTGTTTAGCAAAACGGTTCGTAGACTGACGGAAAGTAGTTTATAAACGACAGTATTTCTGTTTATAAGACGACGCTAGTGTGGTTCATACGACAACATCCAAATAGTTTATACTAGTAAAACGGTTTATAAAATAATGGCAAAAGAGTTTATGAACGACGACAAAATAGGTTAAAAGATAAAGACAAGTTAGTTTGTAAAGTGACTGTGAAAGTAGTTATGAGATGGCACTAGAACAGTTTATAAAACGTCGGTGAAACAGTTTATGTTAATGAAGTAGTTTATAAGATTCCCACCAAAAATGGTTTATAGGATGACAGGAAAACGGTTTATATAAAATACTAACGGAATGGTTTATAAGATAATAGCAAAATGGTTTGGAAGGCGCTAGTGGAACGTCTTGTATTAATGATAGCAAAATGGTTTATAGGGTGACGACGTAACAGTTTATAAGATGGTAACAAAATGCCTTTATAGAATGGTAGTAAAATGGTTAATACGCTGTCAGCAAAATGGTTCGTAGACTGATGGTAAAATAGTTTATAAAATGTCTATAAAATAGTTTATGAGGTGACGCTAGAATGGTTTATAAATGATAGTGAAATGGTTTATAAGGTGTTGAAATAAACAAGAAGCTATCAGCTAAACGGTTTGTAAGCTGGCGGTAAAATAGCTTATAACGCGACAACTACTATGTTTATAAGACGACACTAAAATAGTTCATAGGATAACATCCAATTAGTTTATAACGACACTAAAATAGTTCATAGGATAACATCCAATTAGTCTATAACAGTAAAGCGGTTTATAAAATAATAGTGAAATGGGTTGTAAGACGGTAATAGATTTGAGGAGTACCTTACATAAATTATTAGAGAATGGGAGTGTAATTAACGAAATCATCGTGACACAAAATGAACAGATGGTTTAAAAACATCCACACAATACACGAAATTCACAAGGAAGTACTAGTGCAATACTATCATGGTTACTATTTAAGTCTACTTAGGTTTACTAGTACGCTAGGAAAATTCTCTTTATTTATCGATTATCTCTTTACTCCTTTTTTTTTTTTTTTTTTTTTTTTTTTTTTTTTTTTTTTTATTTCCCCCCCCACACACCCCCTCCTTTTTTTTTTTTATTTTTTTTTTTTTTACGACTTTTTTGGAGTTATCGCGAGCTTTTACTTTTCAACTACGGTTCGCACGGTTTAGATTTGGACAATCAATCTTGTAATGTCCTGATTTTCCACACTTATAATAGGTATTTCCGGTTTCTAATTTGCCACTACAGCCTCTAAGTTGCTATTAAAACGGGTTTCCTACAATCTCTAGTCATGTGGCCAACTCTCTCGTAGTTATTGCACTCCACAGTGCATGGCCTAGTGTGATGCAACTTACGCTTGTTGTAGAAGGGTAACTTTCCTCCATATCCATTTTGTTATTTTGGTCTAGCAGTGTAAGCTCTCACGACCTTTTGTCGTTCAGTTCATTATTGGCATTCCTTACCACTTTGGTTTCCTAATGTACGACCTAATCAATTTAGTTTCGAGCCAAGTGGATTCTTTCCTCATAAACAACAATAGATTTAATAGCATTACCAATTCGTTTGGTTATAATACACTTGATCCTCGTGGAACTCATTCTTTGTCTCGTTGTCGGTATTTTCTTCAATTTTGAACATATTAAATGAAATAAAATAAGTCGAATTTTAAAAGTCGTGTTTCCAAAAAGAAATGGAACGTTATGAGGTGATGGGTTAAAGTTGTATGCAAGTTAATCGGCATGTTTCTAGAAGTTACAAGAAGTAAGAAAAGTTAAGACGTGACGAGATGACGTAGGTGTTTCAACAGCATGGGGCGGGTGTTCACAGTCGTCTTCAGAGTCGAATAGTAGGATAATCAGTGGGGTCGACAGACCGAAACGGGTTTCCAAAATTACGCAAAACGATATAATGTAAAGTCGCGAAAAGTTTTAAAGTCCATCGTATTATACACGATGTTTTAGAAGTAAATGAGACAATTGCTTCACTCGCAATGTCTTAAAATAAACAAGACCATTGTGTCACTCACAATGTCTTAGTAAAAGTATATATATATATATATATATATATATATAATACTAATATAATATATATATATATATATATATATATATATATACATACATACATACATATATACAACTTCCATATATGTAAATGGGGAAATATACGTAAGGAAAACGTAGACGCAGAGAAGAATAGACGCAAGACAAACGTAAGCTCATAGCAAAATAGAGCTTAAGGGCAAAAATAAGCATAAAGAAACAAAACGCAGGGAACGATGAACGTAGGGCATAGATAAACCCATATCGTAGCATGTTCAAGGCAAAATGGTACTCACCTATATACCATAGCAAAAACACGTATAAGGCACACATAAAAGCACATAAGGATCACATACTGGTTATAGACCAGACCTAGATATTCTACCTGATTCTCTATAACCTTGGCTCTAGATACCAATATGTCATATCCCCAAACGAGGCCTGGACGGAATACATGTCCGGGGGCGTGACGTCATAATATACATCACATAAGATACAAAGAACAACCACTAAATAGACATTTTGAAAATCATAACTTGTTGTATTTATTAAAAATGAATAAGTCTTACAAGATTTGAAATGAAATTTAAAACGTTGCGGAAGCATAATTAAGTTTTTAAAAGACAACGAGTATGAATGATAATAAAGTCTTGAAAGATGATATCATATTGCACGTAGACTCCACATAGCACATCAGAGAAGTCCAAAGCTAAGTACCTGAAAAACATGCTTAAAACGTCCACATAAAGTTGATGAATTCATAGGTTTATTTCAAATGTAATTAATGTAGACCACAAGTTTATCAAAATGTATGTGACAGTTATAACATATATAACTTCACATAAAAAGGTATTTACGTTGCACTAAGCTCATGACACTAAAGCTAATACTGAAAGATAGCATGTACAGTGCTATAAAAGGCTTGCCCTTCAGGTGTCCGACCAAAGACCACCTAACTAGTTTCGACATGACATATATCCGTTAGTTCTTGGAAATCTCGAACTAGTAAGTGCTTCTTACCCGGATAGGGATAATTAGTCCCAATAGATCTATTTATTCACTCGCGCTCCCTTAACCGGTCCTCCGGTCAAGAAATTAACAGTTCATGATAATTCGGGCAATTAGTGGTCTAAACGCTACTTAGGCAACACGTAAACGGGGAATTTCTCACGTATAGTACTTGTGTCCAGTTTTAAAAACAAGCAATGTTTCTCACCCCAAGTTATAAAACAATTATTCAAAATAATTTAAAAGTGGGGCTATGAACTCACCTTGAGTTGGTGAAATGATAGGGTAAACGTCTAGGTATACGATCACACGGATGCGACCTAAGAGAATATAGGTTTCGTCTTAGAATCGGAATGATGGAAAATACGAATGATGCATAAAAGTTTACTTGAAAATACTTTGTTAATAAAACGTTAGTGATCGTAATGTGGTTGTTGGTATACAGTAATATTAAATATATAAAACTATATATTTATATTTAAGTATTATATATATATCTTTATTGAATTGTTCGGCTCTTTACCCAATAAACCCAAATATTGATTTAAAACCTTTTGATAATTATGTTTCCATATCTTTAATTTATCCATTTCCCGACAGGTCACCCATGCTAGTGCTTCCCTCACACGAGCACGCTTAACTGTTGGTTTTTAAATTAAATACGTAAGTAGAAAACGTAAATAAGTATTTTAATTTATTTATATAAGTTAAGTATGTATATTATTTATCATTTATAAATAATATGTTTTTCGGAAAAGTTTTATAAAATTTCGGCATGACCGTTCATGTTTACACGTTTTCTAAAGTCGTAGACTTTAATAAAAATCACTTTCAATTTACATTTCTCAAGTTCGATTAATCAAAATCCTTTTCAACTAACCCTATACGCAAAAAGATATTAAATACGTTCTCGGTTCATCAATAAGCTACAATAAGCTCTTGATAAGCCCAAGTAAATTAAGCCGAACCACATAAGCTCAAGAATAAGCTCGTGGTGTCGGGCTTTGGATGTGGGACGCGGCTAAAAGCCCAAGCAAACCATATTCGGGCTTATTTATTAAGCCGAATAAGTTCGTCATTTGTCCTTTCAAAATAAGCTAGAAAATAAGCTGTGAAGTCCCAAATTAACGGATCTTCTTTAGCCTGTTAAAGCTTAGTTAACTTGGATAAATCCAAACTAACTATATGAGAAACTATGATTGTGAATACTACAAGTTACGCGGAATCTAACTTGCAATACTAAGAACAATGAAGACTAAACTTGAATATATTGATTGCAAATATTCTGTTAAGGTTTACAGAATAACTAACTATAAGATATGTGTTTTCTATGAAGATTGATGTCTCTAACTATGCCGTAGGGTTCCTTTTATACACTAAGGAAAACCCTAATGGGCTTACAAACCGCGTTAAATGATCATGCATATCTATTCCTAATATATCTCATGCATATCACATAAGCAGTACTAACTATTACAACTAGCAGCACTAATGACTTAGTTTATATTCTTCAATCTTCAGTAGCAGTATCAATCTTGAACTAGCAGTAGTAAAGTAGTACTGGCAGTAGTAACTCAAAATTCCTAACAATCCTCCCCTAAACTTGATATTTACTTGTCAATCATCAAGTTTCTTCAGTTTAAGCTTCTCGGTCATTAGGAGGATGTATTCAAACATTTTACTACTCTTCAAGCATTGATTTGATGAACTTGATGAGCTCAAATACCATAGTACTTTCTTCTTCAGCTTCTAACTGCAAGTTAATTCTTGATCAGTGGATATTTTTTCTCTATCAGCATATGAATCTTTATAGATGTACCATCCATAAACAGAGTGTGAAATTGCATAATATCTTATCACTACCCCTCCCCTGTTTGGATGCATCCTCCTCATCTAAATCATCATCTAAAGATTCAAACTGTCTGTATTTCCTCCTTTTTGATTGTGAGTTACTTGACTTCCTTTGTCTTTCTAATCTCTTGACTCATTTCATTAGTCTGAGGATCTCTACTGTTTGGGCATCCTTCTCTTTCTCTAAGTCATGCAGCTGTTTTGACAATTTTGTACACATAGTCATCAATTCCTGTAGTTTCAGTCTACCCTCATCACTTTCAGGTGTGTAACTTCCTAGGATAGGTGAATCATGGGGTGTGATTGGTACATTACCCATCAATTCAAATTGATGTTCCATCCTGCCCTTCCTACTTCCAGATGTGTGACCTTCTGAGATAGGTGGTTCATTGGGCTTTTTAAGCACTCTCTCAGACCTAGTCTGAGCAGGAGTACCCCCATGGTTTCTTGGCGCCTGGGACTGCCACTTGTATCTAGTCCCTGAGGAATGTCAACATTAAGCATTACCGTGGATTGGGTCTTAAAAATGTTATCACTGTCCTGTGCTGCATCTAAGCTAGCAACAGTAGTGATAGCCCTTTCCACACTGTCACCCCCTCCTTATGGACAGCCTCATCTGCTCCAAGGTCTTGAGGTACACTAGTCTAAGGTAACTTAGTGTCCTTTGTGGTTTTCCTACGTGTTTGAGTCTTTCTTTTTCTTTGATATGTAGTTGGAGATGGAGTAGTTGCTCAATGTGAGCTTCAGTTTGAGGTTCATGAAAAATTTAGTTGTGAGGTACATACAATCTCTGAATTTCCTCATAAGTCTTGTTCTTTAGTTGTTGATGAGTGTACTTACCCATATGCTTGAGGTAAGTAATCATCATGTTACTGACTTGAGTTTTTGGTTGGTGTTGTTTCTATTGCCCCCTGCTCCTTGGTGCTGCCAATTGTTTCTTTCTTTGATCAAAGAATTCTGCTAACAATCTTTCCCTTTCTTCAATTGTGTACTTTTCTTGCTCTTCATGTGTTAGTCTTATAGCCAGTTCATGATCAGCATCTATTCTGGCTTGAATTTCATCAAACTCTTTGGCTAAAGCAGCATTAGTATCATCTTCTTGCCTTTGTCTTTCCTGTTGTGCTCTTTCCAACTCTGCTAACTCTTCCTTATGTATCCTTTGAGTTAACTCTGCATCACTTTCTATTTTGACGCTACTCCTTGTTACCCTTCTTTTGATTGTTCTTGGGGTTCTTGCGTCACGTTACACCTTTACCTTTGTCTTTAGATTAATGTTGGAGAAGAGGGTGAATGTGTTGTTTATTGAATCTGACAGTCCTGATAGGATTAAAAGAGTCTTCTACATCTATCGGTAATAGCAACTCTTTCTCCTATAGCTTTTTGTTCCTTCATCTTTATCAAGGCCTGAGCCATTGCCATTGTTACATCTTCATCATCAAAGACTGTTTTTGTTGTAGGAGGAGACCTTGGTTCAGCCAGTACAATAGTTTACACCCGCAATACTAACTTGTGCACTAACAGTAACTAACTTCCATTGCAGCAGCATCAACTGTCTCTTCTTCAACATTTTCCATATGATCATCAAGCTCTTCAAAATCCTTATCTTTGAACATTGGCTTTAATTTGTCACTTCTCCTCCCCTGTTTGGATGCATCCTCCTCATCTAAACCATCATCAGAAGAAGTCTCAACTTGTTTGTATTTCCTCCTTCTTGGGTAGATGAGTCTTGACTTCCGTTTTCTTTCCCAATTCTTGGACTCTTTTTCTTTAGGTTGAGGATCTCCACAACTTGAGCATCCTTTTCATTCTCCAAGTCAAGCACCTGTTTTGACAGTTTTGTACACAGAGTAATCAATTCATCTAGTTTCATTCTACCCTCATCACTTCCAGGTGTGTAACCTCCTATGAGAGGTGAATCATGGGGTGTAGATGGTACATTATCCGTCAATTCAAAAGTTTGTTCCATACTGCCCTCCCCACTTCCAGATGTGTGACCTTCTGAGAGAGGTGGTTCATAGGGCTGTTCAAGTACTCTCTTAGACCTAGTCTGAGCAGGAGTACCCCCCATGGTTTCTTGGCGCTTAGGACTGCCACCTGTATCCATTCCCTGAGGAATGTCAACATTAGGCATTGTCATGGTCTGGGTCCTAAGTATGTTATCAATGTCTTGTGCTGCATCTAAGCTAGCAACAGTAGTGATAGCCCTTTCCACACTATCACCCCTCTCCTTAAGGACAGTCTTATCTGCTTCATGGTCTAGAGGCACACTAGTCTGAGGTAACAACATGTACCTGGTATTTGTGTTCTGCCTATGTTTTTTAGTTGTTTCTTTTTCTTTGATAATAGTGGAGATAGAGGAATTTGCTCAAAGGAAAGCATCAGAAAAACAATTTGAGATAACTCAGTTTATGTTTTCATTTGAGGTGCTGCAGTTGGATATGTTTCAATATGAAGTGATGCAATTTGAGGTTCTGAGACATTTGGTTGTGAGGTAGAGGGTGTAGGATGGGGTTCCAGGTGTATTGCTGAACCTTCACCCTCATGTGCTTGGTTTTGTACCAACATAGAGGCAAAAAGTGGAGTAATGTTTCTTGAAAAATTGACACTTTTCCTTGCCATATTTGAAAAACCTTTTTAGTATGGCATGGTGAGCACATAGTAACAGATAAAAGGTTCTAGTAAACTTTAAGCTGATATTCAAAAAGAGTTAAAAAACCGTTGGCTACAATAAAAAATACTTTGAAACTAAGTTCCTTAACATACCAATAAAAGTTGATTTAGAAAAAAGTTAATTTTGACCTTGCTAAACATAAACTGCAGAAGCCGGAAATTAGTTTTAAAAAACTCATTCTAAGCAGTTGATTTTGAACTTATGCAATGAAGGATTGTATGTATTAGGAATATCCATTGTGGAGAGAATGAACCTTTTTGAAAAGTAAGTTTTGTTGAAAGTTGTTCATATCCCATTAATGTTTGCTAAAACACACATCTTTTGTAACCCATAAAACACTATAAAAGGACTAAAAATGCTAAAATATGGATAATTATCTTGCAAATATGTTTGTTTGGCATTTCTTATGTTTTGCATGTAAAAGGATTAAAAACGGTGCAAAAACGGGTATTTACGGGTTCGTCGCGATCAAGAGTGCCTATTATTTAAAATTAAGACAAAGTCATGATAAGTTCCCGAGCATGCCATTGGAAAGAACACGGAAAAACAAGTCTAGCAGTGCCCTCGGATCTTATTGGGCCAGCCCGTAACCTACTTATTGGGTCGGGCCAGCCCAAACTAACTAAGCCCAACAATTTTAGCCCAAGACAAATTAAATAAACATGAGTTTATTAGATGGGTGTGATGTCATGGGTGTGACAAAGCACTCAATTTGGGTGAGCGAGTAAGAAATGGACACATGTTCATTGCAAATTATATATCTCTCAGTCTCAAGTTGCAAATAAGAAAAATATGATCCAACGATGTATCTTTGCTGCGTAGAGAGTAAGCAAATGAGAATGATACGTGGTGCTTTAAGAGCGGCTGGATCTTTTATCCTTGGACATCGATCCATGTGACACTGGATCCAAGGCCATAAATTTCGTTATGAGTAGTGAGTAAATAACTTGTGTTTGCTAAGTGATTAGTGATTTGGAATTTAAGTGCGGTTTTAAAAAGGTTTAAAAAATTAATAGTCATTAGAATTTTCCAATTTACATACCGTCATTTACTTTTAATGCAATTTAAATACTTGTCATTTATTTTAAATTTTTTTTACTTTTCTTGTCATTTAATTTCTTGAAACTTGTTTTCTAAGGATTTCAATTCGTTAAACCTAAGCCCGCACTTAAGGAACATTTCACGTCACTTAGCAAGCATATTTGTCATTTATATCTTTTAGATCAATTTTAGTTTAATCTTTTAGTTTTTAATCTTAGTTTAATTTTTAGTATAAAAATAGTTTAAAACCAAAACCAAAAACTTTTATGACAATCAAGCTCGATTTACAACTTGAACGTAGATTTCCATTCACCTCTCACCGAGGAAAACGATACCCGTGTTGATTACTTGTTATTATTTCTTAAGAATAATTTGTATGATACTTTGCTTAAGTATAAGTATATATATATATATATATATATATATATATATATATATATATATATATATATATATATATATATATAGGGTTTATTTGATGCGTTGAAAAATGACTATATCAAAATGGCGTCGTTGCTGGGGATCGAACCCGAGTCACCCGCGTGACAGGCGGGAATACTTATGATCACTTCTCACTGATGATTCTGATATAACCACAGCCTTGCCATCAACAATAGCATGTATTTGCTTCACATAATTAATTGTTTTGGAAGTAGCAATGTTCCAAAACTGTTCAATATAAGAAGCATAGATAGTAGGACTTACAGTGAGAGCATAGTTGATTGAACATGTAGAGAGGAAGTCTACTATCTGATGAAACTCTGCATTCTCATCACTCTTTTCCAAACAGGCTACCATATTGTGTTGATCGACAAATTTCAAATAAGCCATTTAGTGAGTGATTGATGAAAAAGATTTTAGGTTTAAGATCGTTGATGAGAGTATGAGGGTTTGTAAAAGTTAATTGATATATTATAAAGAGCACATAGGGTTTTGATTTGACCGACTTAATAAGCTTGAATCTTTTGAGGAAGAAATCTTATAAGGAAAAGAAATATCAAGAATTTTCCAAATCCTAGACCCCTATATGTAAGTTGTTGGTGGAAATATCTCAACCATTATAATTAATTAATGAAAACCTGTTATGCCTCTAACAGTAGTAACGGTAACAAGCATCACTAAGTTAGGCTAGCAGTACTAAGTTTTTCCTAGCAGTACTAACTTTAGTACTTATAGTTTTTGGCAAACTACCAGCCATCAACGGATTTGAGAATTCTTTACCAGTTTCTGTTTGCCCTGTAATAGCCAATACTTTATTGTCTGTTAGACATGGTGAACTGATGACCATTTGTTATGTGGTGTAAACCAATCATGTGAAACATCAACAGTATTAACAAAGTCACCAGCATTCTCACCAAATCAGCATAACCATCATTAATCAAATAACCTTGAAGCTCTAACCCTGCAAAATGTGAGTTCCAAACATAGAGAAATACAATCCAAAACATCTTGCATATTACTCACAATACCTGACAGTATTAACATTTAAGCTTAGCAGTACTAAGTATTAGTTACCAGTATTAATCCATTTTCCTCACTTGGCAGCTCGTTGACTCTATTCTAAGTATCCATGTTATATAATCCACTGCATTTATACACATAGTTCCCATATAAGCTTTCCTTAAACAAAAACAAAGCTTAGCGGCTACAAAACAATACAACAAAGTTAAGCAACAACAGCATTAGCGGAACCTAGCAGCACTAACTTTTGTACTAGCAGTACAAAGTTTTACCCAACAGTATCAACTAAGCCCAGCAGTATTAAGAAACATGACATCATATTTACCCTTCAATACCAACTCAAAACCTCATTTGTGTATAATCCTTTGTACCTATACACAAATAACCTCCCCTTAATCCATGCTTCAGGGATTAAGCATACCAATGCTTGCAATCAAAAACTGAAACCTAGTCACATCAAAGGCTTTAGTTAGAAGATCTGCAACATTGTAGTCTGTATGTATCTTGACCATTTCAATCAACGTTTTCTCATATGAATCTCTAATGAAAGGATGCCTAATCTCTATATGCTTTGTTTCTAAGGGAACCTGATTCTTGACAAAGACTACTAACACTCTCATTATCAACATGAATCTTTGTCTGCATAAAATTGTATCTATAATCTAACATCTGATTTTGGATTCAAAGCACTTGACCACAGCAATGAGAAGTAGCAATATATTCAGCTTCAGTAGTTGAATTAGCCACTACAGTCTGCTTTTTACATTGCTAAGAGATTAACCTTGAATCAAGAAATTAACAACCTCCTGTTGTGGATTTCCTGTCCAAACTGGCACCTACATAGTCACTATCTGTAAAAGCTTCCAATATAAAAGGAGAGTCCGTAGGATACCAAATGCCCAAATTGGGTCAACCTTTTAGGTATCTAAAGATCTTTTTACTGCATTCAAGTGGGAAACTTTTGGTTGAACTTGAAATCTTGAGCATGCACAAACTGAAAACATAATATCTGGTCTAGAGGATGTAAGATACATCAATGACCCAATCATTAACCTGTATAAATGAATATCAACTATCTTCTTCGTTAGGGCTTAGTTTTGTCAAGGTCTTTATATTCTTACGATCCTCATAAAAAGTACTATTTTTATAAATATAAAATGTTTTTTTTTTTTTTTTTTAATTTTATTACCTGGTTCGAATGACCAGTATCTTATTAAAGTTTCATTATTATTTTATACACTTTTACACCTTTATATTTGTTACCAAAGTATTTTAAATATATTTTTAAATAACATTCATGGTTTATAAATTATGTCCTCCTACATTATGTCCATGTTTTACACTAGTAACCGAAATGAACAGAGGGAGAGGGAATCTATTTTACTAAACTTTATAAAGTTAATAAATAACCATAACTAAACTTTATAAAGTTATTTGTTTAACTAAACTTTATAAAGTTAATAAATAACCATAACTAAACTTTATTTGTGTAGATGTTTCACAAAATGAACAGAGGGTTTAAAAAATTATCCAACATATTTATTTGTTTAACTAAACTTTATAAAGTTAATAAATACCATAACTGACAAAAACTATATAACCTTTCTATTGCTTGTAACCTTTTTTTAATCATATTAACATATTTTAAAACATATCTTAACCATAAGAAAAATGAATTCTGTTTGTAGTACATGTTGTTTGCTTTTAAAACTCATAAAGTAAACCTAGGTGTGTGAATTATACATATATATCAAGTATGTAAACATGTAAATAAATAATGAAGATGTTAAAGCTTAAATAAGACCTTAGAGATGAGTAGTGGATGATGAACACAAGTTATACTTAAAGCTTTAACCACTGAATCAACCACAAGATCAAACCCTAATTAGAAAACCTAACATTATAATTTCTTGTTATACTTCTCTTTAAAACACAAACCCTAAGCTTCCAATGCTACTTGAATAATCTAGATATACTTTGAATGAATGCTTAATCACTTTAATCCTTTGGAATGAAGTTCTTTATGAGAAACCCTAAGTTATATTGTAAGCCTAGGTTATGGTTTGTATAGGAGAGGAGTATTGAGTTTATGAGTGATTTATTTAGCTTGCATGAATTGTAATGTGTTAATTAAACCTAAGACTGGGCAACTTATAGAAAGGTGGTATTAGAAACAACCTAAGATCAAACCATGGACTAGTAATGGTTTAGGGTACAAAAGCAAAGTGCTCTCCTCCTCCCCATGCACATGGAATGGACAAGATGGGTTTTAGGGTACTATAATGTGCCAATTTCTAGTAATATGTGTTTAGGGTACATGTTGTGTAAGTATAACCAAAAAGGTAGGACTTAGTGGAGACTTTGTGATTTAATTCTTGTGTTAACACCATGGATCTGGTTCTAAGTGCTTCATGGGTAGAAAAAGGATTAATTTTTATGTATTGGGTGTAATTGTGGGTATTGGTTTGAGTATAGATAGGTATCGGTGCTTCCGGGTATGCCTAAATGTAATTTATTGTGAAACGTAAGCGTTTTACGTAACCAATAAAAATAAATTATGAAATTTATAAATTGTACTCTTAATAATTGTATAACACTTGCCTGACGTAAACTTTTATTTGTTTGGTGTCCGTTTACATTGAATGATGATTTTTAGTTTACGCGATTTAACTATACGATAATAATTAAAAAGTAAAGCGCAAAAGCCTTTAAAAAATAAATAGTGAAATAAATGATGTCGTAAATGACCTGAAAATGTGAAATGTTACACTAGTAGACCAAATAACAAAATTAGATATGTAGGAAAGTTACCCTACTACAACAAACGTAAGTTGCGCCACACTAGGCCATGCACTGTGGAGTGCAATAACTTACAAGAGAGTTGGCCATACGAGTAGAGATTGTAGGACACCCGTTTTGATAACAACATAGATGGCGAGTTAGTGGAAATTAGAAACCTAAAATACTCATTATGATGTGTGAGAAAATCAGGACATTTCAAGAGTGTATTGACATATCTGACGTAGCGAACGTAGTTGAAAGTAAAGCTCGCGGAGAACTCCAAGGTCGTAAGATAATTGTTGATACTTTAATGAGGAGATTTTCCTACCTTTTAGAGAAACTAAAGTAGACTTGGACCGTAACCCTGTTCATTTGTGTCTTTGGTGATTTCGTGAGTATTCCCTCTGTTCATTTTGTGTGGATGTTTCTAAACCCTCTGTTCATTTTGTGTCATGAAGATTTCGTTAGTTACCCTTCAATTCTCAAATGATTTATGTAAGGTACTCCTCAAATCTATTACCGTCTTACAAGCCATTCCATTATTATTTTATAAACCGTTTTACTAAGTATAAACTATTTGGATGTTATCATGTGAACTATTTTAGTGTCGTCTTATAAACATAGTAGTTGTCGCGTTATAAGCTATTTTACCGCCAGTTTACAAACCGTTTAGCTGATAGCTTCTTGTTTATTTCAACACCTTATAAACCATTTCAACTATAAATGGGTGAACATTTAGCGTCACCTCCATTAAAATATCTATAGACATTCATAACTATTTAAACCATCAGCCTACGAACCATTTTGTGACAGGTATTACCAGTTTACTCCCATTCTATAAAAATTATTTTGTTACCATTTATAAATTGTTACATCGGATCACCCTATAAACTTTATTTTGCATCATTAATATAAGACGTTCCACTAGCGCCCTTCCAAAACTTGTGCTTATTATCTTTTATTAACCATTTGCTTAGTGTTTTATATAAACTTTTCCTGTCTTCCTATAAACCATTTTTTTTGTGGGATATCTTATTAAAATACTCATTAACATCAAATATTTCACCGACGTTTTATAATGTTCTAGTGCCATCTTCATAACTACTTTCACAATCACTTTACAAACTAACTTGTCTTTTCTTTTAACCTATTTTGTCGTCGTTCATAAAACTACTTTTTGTAAGTATTTTATAAACCGTTTTACTAGTATAAACTATTTTGATGCTTTTGTATGAACCACACTAGCATCGTCTTATAAAACAGAAAAAATTGTTGTTTTTTTATTAAACTACTTTCTTGTCAGTCTATGAACGTTTTGACTAAACGCTTATAAATCACTTTATTGTCGTCGATAAAACCATTTTGTCATTATCTCATAAATTGTTTTTACTATCATCTCATATAACTTTTTTTTTTGCAATCATTTTTTAACAAACTAAATCGTTTTTCATCTTTTAACCTATTTCATCGTCGTTTTTTTAGCTCTTGTTGCCATTAATTTTATAAACCGTTTCGTAACACATTTATAACTATTTCGGATTCATCTACAAACCACTTTGTCAACATCTTATAAATTATCTCTATACACCTCACACTTATCTACCTATCCTTTAATAAAACTAATTTGTTTTTGTTTATAACCTATTTATGGGTTATTCTAAACTCTTTTGCTAACCCATTACAAACTACTTTGCAGTCATCTTACAAACCATTTCGTTGTCACCTCATGAACTATTTCGTTGTTATATTAAACTATTCGCTTGATCCAATTTATAAACTATTTCATCGTCATCTTATGAACTACTCCGTGTCTTTTACAAACTATTACTTTGCCACTTTATAAACTATTGGGTTGTTAGCTCATAAAACTATTCGTTGCCATATTTTAAACCCCTTACTGTTACATCCATAAAATTGTCAGTGATGTCCTCGTTAACTTTTTTCATCACCTCATTAAAAATATACTTTTCCGCTCTATTTACAAAATATCCCGTATCGTTATATAAACTACTTTGTTTCATTGTTACGAACTGTTTCGCTATCTTATAAATCATATTATGTATACCATGTAACTTTGAGAAACATAACACTAGTTTTGACGAAATGAACATTTCATCGTTAGTCCTTAATTATACATAGCCTGATCACCTATGTATAAATCAGGAAGAACCATGCTATGCTGGGAGTAGTCATGATATGTGAGAAATCACATATCCTTTTTATACCAAAATGGCCCTTAAATGAACAAATTGTGCAAATTAGGTTGTTTTGTCATTTGTGATGTGTAGGACGGATATTGCAAAAATCACAAAGGGAAAACGGTAAAATCCGGGACAAACACAAACACGAGAAACGGATCAGTGCACAATAATTGGACGTTTTCTGCAAGGTCAACAAAGTCAACCTTGGTCAACCTTGGTCAACTCACAAAAGTCAAAAAACCCTCAAAATACCGAAAAGGGCCTTATTGTTAAATTCATTTTCACTAAAGTCCTTAAAAACAATAACACGTTAGTTCCTTAAAACCATTTTAAGGACTAAAGGTTGATTAAGTTCTTAATAACTAATCCTTAAAAACCTTAACCCGGCCCAATTTCCTTCTTTCTAAAACCTCGGGCCAAGTCAAAAACAAAACCATTTTCCCCATGTCAAAAACCTATTTACCCGAGTCAATCAAAATTGTATAACATTTGGAGGGCGGGAAAAACAGTTTTTACTGTTCACTGTCTCCCCTATTTCACCTAGCTCAAATTAAACCCAAATTAACCCACACCCTCTCAATTCAACGTGGCTACAAGAGATTCCAAGAATATAAGTTGCCAATCTATCAAGCAAAAAACGTCACCAAGAGCTCTTATTGGTCAAGACTCTGACAAAGAATTACACGCGGGTCTTAAAAGAAACACACAAGGAAGGGAAAAGTACACTAAAAACAAGCCAAAGGAAGCACAAGGCTTTGACACAAGGAATGCCACGCTGGCAATCTGTGTGATCACATCTTTGATCTAACGGCTAAGACAGGGTATCCAATGATTGAAAGGATTCAAAGGCAGTAGAGATCAATCCAGAGGAGTGTGTGAAGAAGACCTAGTTAGATCCTTTTCCTACTATAAATGGAGGCTTCTCTCACTCACAAGTAGATCTAGGGTAGTATTAATATAGCTTCGTGTAGTTTTAAATAATTGTAATTTTTGCAATATAGCTTATGAAATGTCTTGAATTCAGTATTTGTAATCTCTTTTTCAAGCTTATAATCAGTACTCTTTTATTAATAAAAGTGTGTTTTCATTTTAATGTTCAATTTATGTTTTATAAGCAATTTGGTTTAATAAAGCTTTAATTAATCAAACAGTTCTTAATAAGCTCTTAATTCACCACTCAAGCTAGTATTCACTTAGTTAAGCTCTCAAAGCTTAACTAAGCTTATTGTTACTTAATTCCACTCTATAAATTACCTTAGCTTATTAAGGAAGGGAAGCCAATGATGGAAGGGCTTCCAGGACCCTACCAGCTTATCATTTGATAAGCTAGAGCTTGTTGATATCTAAAAGGTATTTGATAGCCTCGTTTAAGCAGAGGCTCTTGTAAGTTTCCTTTTTACATTTTTTAGCTTAAATTTGCATTTCTAGCTTATAACTGCTTATTGCTTGCTTAATTTGTTTAGAATACCTTATCTGTGCTTATCAATGTTTGCATGTGCTTATTTAGTTCATTGCTTAGTTTAAATCTCATTTTATCAGCTTTTAGTATAAAACAGTTAAAAAACCAAAAATAGTAGCATTAGCTTTTAGCTTATTGTTCTGGCTTATTTGTTAGTTTAAAATAGTTCATAATGTCTGTTAGAAGCTTGTTATTATATGGTATTTAACTGTCAAACCTTATTTCTCAAATTTATAAGCTAAAAATGGGATTGATGAATTTAAGAGGGTGTTTGGGTCAGGCAGCACTAACTTAAGTTAGTGCTGCTAGATTCTTTTTGGTTTCTTAAATTGATGTCAAATATCATTAATAAGTTTATAAGAGTTAGAATTTAAGGTTTATTCTAGTTTTGGTTTGAGAGTGGTTATTGAAGCTAGTGGCTATTTGGATAGTTCAATTAGGAATTTTTAGTCCATTTCGTTCTGCTAGTTTTATTAGTCATTTTGCTTTCATTTTGTTATTTTAATAGTATAGAAGCAAAGTTTTTAAACCTGCAAAGTTTAGTTTAAACATTTGGACATCTATGTGTCATTTGCATCAGCAAGTCAAAACAGCCCTTAATGCCATTTTCAAGCTAAGAATTCAGCATGCAAAAGTAGTTGTTAGCTTTTGATTTTCTTAGCATTAGTAGATTGTATGCTAGATTTTATCTTTTTGAACTTGTTTTTTAAAGATAAGCTTATTTGCCTATCTGTTTTTAAGCTGCAAAGTAACACTTTGTCTTTTCAAATACTCAGCATGTACTGATTATATAAGCAGATTTCATTCAGCTTTTTATTAGCTTATTTAGATTTCAAAATAATTTTCAAGAGTTTTTTTAAGTAGTGTTTTAGATAAGTTTTCTACTGGAATAAGCCAAAAGTCCATAAGGATCCTTTAGCTTATTGAAAAATAAGCTCAAAAGTGCCCTTAAGGCTTGTTTTGGTTAAAACAGTTTTTACCTAACTGCTTTATTTAAAGATTTTAGCTTATAAGCCTTAGTTTTTTTTTTCGTTAATTTTGTTCAAATTAAGTTATTAGGTTGATATTTAGTATCCATGCTTAATAGGTTAGAATTTTTTATTAGTATTTTCTTTAAAAAATCTCAAAACATAAGTAATTCAGCATAAGTAGCTTTTTCATTGAGCTTTTTCTCTGCTTAATTAAATTTCAAAATGTCTTTTGTTTGCTTTTTCAAATAGCTTTTAGGTTAAGGTTTAAAGTAGTATAGGGCTTATAGTCATAAGGATCTGATTGTGTGTTTAAAAATAAGCTAAAAAGGTGCCTTTTGGTCTGTTTGGTGCCAATTTCTCTTTAAGTGCTTATTTGGTAAATTCAGCTTATGGCTATTGTTTTTGTTAAAGTTAGTTCATTTCTTGCTTATTAGGTTAGATGAAGGGTAGTCTTAGCTTTATTTCATAGGCTTAGGCTCATTAAAGCTTAAAGTTTTGAAAAAGGTCAAAATAAGAAGTTGTTCTGTCTCTGCTTTAATAAGCTGTTTTCAGCTTAATTTTGATTTTGAAAAAAAATTGTTTTCACAAAAGTTCTTAATTTTCAGCTGTTTTATAACTTTGGTTTTTAGGTTTTTGCAAAAATAAAAAAAGGGGAAACCAAGGAAGTCGGGGGTGAGCAAGACTCGAACCCCCGACCTCAACCTCCCTTTTATAAGCCTCAACACACACACCCTCCCACATGCCCTTGGGGATCTTTACGCTTCAACTTTGCATTATCAAACCTTTTAACCCTTTTTTGAGTTATTATATAAATAAGCACTTCGAGTGCTATTTTGGTTTTTCCCGGCTTATTGAGTTTAGCACTTTAGGATTTCTTATTTTTCCTGCATCCTGCTTATTATAAGCTATTTTTAGAAAAAAAATTGGATTTTTAGCTTTAAGTTTTATATTTTTCGTGAATTAATTTTGTTAAAACTTTTAAAAAATCATAAAAATTAGAAAAATAATCAAAAAAATAATTTTCTTTATTATTATAAAATTTTCTTTTATCATATTCTAGGTTTAGGTTGAAATTTACTTCCGTAGGGTTAATATTTTGAAAGTTCACTTTTTAAAGAACGGGTTTTCATATCCGTTCTCGTTTTCTTCGTTTTTAGTTTAAATTACTCTCGGTTTAGAATTTCCTTAGCTTTTTACTTTTAAATAGTCATTTAGGATTAGAAAAAGTTTAGAAAAGCATTTAGGGTTTAATTTTAGTATTCTTGCTTATTTGTCACGTTTTCTTTAATTATGTTATTTGGTTTTTAATTGCTTAGGTCGGTTTTATTTTTTTTGTAATTTTTCTTGTTGTTAATTGATTTAATTGTTGATTAAAAAATTTGATCCCAAAAAGTTGAACTAATTAAGTCATTGGTCCAAATACAACGATGGTCTCAATTTTATAGAGTCTTTGGAAAACGAACCCGGTAATCGCTTACTGGTTGTATGTGATATGTATTTTTGTAAGATTTTTCCTACTACCTTTGTCCTCAAGGGTAGTTTTGAAATTTTCTTATACTTTGGATATTATTACGTAATATTGAGACGTATCAAGTCACCATAAAATTTTGTCAATTGACCTTACTTTCCTCTTTATTTTCCTTCTTTTCTCATACACTTATCACGGGTTTTATTGTACTCGTGTTTTATTCTATATTATGTGTGCGTTTATTCATAAGTCGTGTTGGTTAAGTGTACTCGTTGTTTTGTTAGTGCCAAAAACTATAACCCTATGCATAGAGGGACATCACACCTTTAGAGTGAGATCCGAATCACGCTCCGTAGTCCCGATAATAATAGATTGTAAAAGGGGGGGAAAAAAAAAAAAATTAGATCGTAACAGACTTATCACTCTATATTGGTTAATACCACGAGAAATAGGAGATTTCCTTCATATACTTACTTTTTGTGAGTTAGAATCACGAAAGGTATGGATTCTCGTACCAACGAAACTTTTGTTGCACCTGAGTTAAAGCAATGGACGCAATTATTACAAGACTGGAACCTAGTTGATAGAAGCCTACCCGTTAAGATTAGCCCTGTAAGTAACACCGTCCCATCTACTGTAGACACTAGGTACTCTGTTGAGTTAGCCGATGGAAAGGTCATAGGAATTTATACCATCATTGAAGATTGTGAACTGAATTTTTTGAATCATCTATTCAAGATAGACTTAATACCCATAGAACCTGGTAGTATAGTTTTAAATGTTATCATTGTATGAATTGGTTGCCAAGGTACCCCGCCACGATCATTCTGTGATAAAAAGAATTGTTCGTTATACCTTCTAGGTAAGGAGACCTTACGACCGAAGCAATAGAGTAGTGGATATGCATCGATAGTAGCTAGTTAAAGCCAGTGTTGATAGGATTGGTATGTTGGAGCGGGATAACTTGAGACTCGGAGGCATGTTATGTGTTGAGAGAAAGAGAGTTGACCGTCTCCGGCGTAGTATGTCGTATACTCAAAAGGATTTGTAAGACCGAGTTCCTCACCTTGGGGAGCTCCGATATTGTTCGTCAAAAAGAAGGATGCTTTAGGATATATATCGACTACCGAGAATTGAACAAGTTAATCATGAAGAACCGTTACCATTACCTAGTATAGATGATCTTTTCGATCAACTATGAGGATCTAGCGTTTACTCGAAAATCGACCTAAGGACTAGATACCGCCAACATAGAGTTCGAGAAAAGGATATTCATAAGATCGCATTTAGGACGTTATGAACAATTCAAGTTTTTAGGTCATGCCATTTGGATTGATCAACACCCCAGAGGCAATGTCATGGGATTATGAATCGGGTATACAAACCATACTTGGATAAGTTTGTGATAGTATTCATCGATAATACCTCTATTTGCTTAAGCAAATAAGGAGTACGAGGACACCTTAGGATATCTTGGATTGCTTAAGACATAAGGAATTGTACGTCTCATTCTCTAAGTGCGAATTTTGCCCTGAACGTGCCAAATTTCTTTGGCCACGTGTGTTAGTCAGGATTCACGTTGATATCCGGCCCAAGATTAAGTCAACTCAAGGATTAGAAACGTCTACGCTCCAACGAAGATACGAAAATTCTTAGGTCTTTCCTGTTATTACCGACAAATTATCGAAGGTTTCTCTAGGATATAGGAACCTCTAACCGAACTGACTCAGAAAAATGTGAAATACGAATGGAAGAAAAAAAAGAAAAAAAGAGAAGAGGAAGCCTTTTAACTGTTGATATAGAAACTTTGTAGTGCACCGATTTTAACATTTCCCGACGAACGGAAAACTTCGTGGTTTATAACGCCTCGCATAATAGATTTGGTACTATAATGATACAGAAGGAGAAAGTGATAGCTTACGGCTCTCGACAACTGAGAGTTCATGAGAAGAACTACACGACACACGACCTAGAATTAGGAGCAATAGTGTTTACTCTCAAGATTTAGGAACACTACCTGTATGGCATGAAGCGCACCACGTTTACAAACCATAAAAGATTACAACACATTCTAGATCAAAAGGAATTGAACATGAGACCACGTAGATTGTTAAGATTGCTTAGTGATTTAGATTGTAAGATTTGATATCACCCTGAAGAAGCAAGCGTTGCGGCAGACGCTCTAAGAAGAAATGAACGAGCTAAGCCTCTCAAGGTGAGAGCCTAAATGATGACTATTAATTCAAACCTACCGCCACAGATTCACAAAGCACAAGTAGAATCTCTCAAGACAGAGAAAGTTAAAGATGAGAACCTTCATGGTATGGACAAAGAGTTTGAGAATCGTCTTGATAGAGCTCTCTGCATTAGGAGGAGGAGTTGGTTACCACGCGTTAGAGACTTAGGAGAATTGATCAAGCATGAGTAATACAAATCTAACTATTTCATCCATCCTGGATCGTATATGATATATCATAATCTTAAGCGGTTGTACCAATGGCCTGAACATAGAAGCAGGCATCGCCACCAGAAATACCTCATTGGAAATGGGAAAATATAGCCATGGATTTTATCACAAGACTACCAAGAACAACAAGCAGTTACGACATGATTTGGGTAATCGTGATCATCAAAAGAGTTATGCTGACGTGAGACGCAAACCCTTAGAATTTCATGTTGAAGGTATCTCCATGGAAAGGAGTGATACATTTTAGCAAACGGGGAAAGTTGAACCCTAGATAGATTGACCTTTTAAGGTTCCAGCTTAAGTAGGAACCATCGCCTATCGACTTGAACCCTCGAAACAACTAGTCCCCTTTCGTGTCACAGCCTGATAGAAATGCTTATCCGAGCGATAACATTGCTATTTTTGGGATGAAACCCCAAATCGTTGACCAACTTCTATACATCAAGGGATTATGCGACAGAGAGGGTCGGGGGCATTGAAACAAAGTCGTATTTCGAACTTTAGGTAAGAAAATTGGTAGTCCAGGCAGCGTCCTGAATTCACCTAGGAAGGAGAAGATCAGTTTTGAAGGAGATCACGCAACACTATTACCGCCCAATCCTGAATCCAATGACTACGTTTATGCTTTGGGACAAAGCTCTTTTAAGGGGAAAGGATGTGGACAACCTTAAATTTCGTCATTATTTTAGCGTTTCCGTTTGATAATTGGAATTTAATTTTTAAGGGTAACGGTAAGTTGTTAATGTTTTTACTGAAAATCAGTGCCGAAAGCGATTCCGTGCATCACAATATCATAGTCTTTCGTTAGGAGAGGTTTTTAGTGTTTAAATTGATATTTTAAATTTTCAAAAAATTTTCGTGAAGTGTTATTCGTTTTCGTTATTTGCGTATTCCGGAATAACTAATAACATTGCATGCATGAAGTCTTGGAAATTAAAATAACTACATAAGAAGACTTGATCTCTAATATAGTAGCATACCTTATTGGTCCCCCTCTGTCTTATTCGTCCAACAAACACCCCAATGTGATCTTGGAGGCCAAGTTGAATTTCAAAAACAATAAGACAAGTTAACAACTATCAATTTTGTCATAGCTCATTTGTGATTGGGAGATCATTTTGGTCTCCTCTCTTTCTCTTGTCCTATTACACGCACACACACAAACACACTTTTAGTGTGTGAAGTAAATTTTGCCTTCAATATTCATATTACTTTTAATTTGCTTTCAATATTCACTACACTTACTTTTGAGTTTTTCTTTTGCTATCGTGTTCTCCTAAACCCATGAAAACACACACACACACACACATATATAAATCCATAAAATTTTCATCTTTGATCAAGAACTCTTAAAGATTTGTTAAAGGTTTGATCATTTGGATCTTTCGAGTATTGGTTAAACTCTTTGGGTTGTTTAGTTTGTTAATCCTGCTAAGAACCCTTCAAACTTTGTAAGTCTTCAATTTTTAATAACTTGTTTTTCATAACCATCTTGATTGCATATATATAGTTGTACAACTTATTTTGTAAAAAAAAGATTTTAAAACTTTATTAATCCTTAAAAGGTTATGCATATGGTTCGAAAATAATGAAAGAAATATAAGGAAAGTATAGTTTTGTGATCCGTGTTATTTTGTTAATAAAAATGATATACTCTGTCCTAAATTTTTTGTCCAGATTTGACTTTTCATGAGTCTTCTTTGTCAACTTTGACATTAATATTTTTTATTTATGTTACATATACTTGATAAAATATTAAACAAATGAAAAATACATTTAAAAACTCAATCAATTCTATAAGATGCATAATATTAAATTAACACAAACAAATATATTTTAAAGTCAAGTTGACCAAAGAATGATCTTAGGAAAGTCAAAAGTGAACATAATTTTGGGAACGGGAGGTAGTTCTTTATTGCATTCTTTTGTTTTCGGCCTATAATATTAAGTCTGTATATGAAAGGCTTATTTTGTTTTTATTGAGCTAATGGGCATTATGTTTGGTTTGGGGCCCAATAGAATAAGAAAGGAGAAGTGTTTGTATAGCTTTTTTTTTGCTTATATAAGATTAGCTTATTTCTAAGCTTATTTTTTGTAAGGCAAATGGCGAACTTTTTCGGGCTTAATAATAAGCTCGATTTTGGTTTGCTGGGCTTTAGACGCGTCACATCCAAATCCGACACCACGAGCTTATCTTCGAGATTATGTGGTTAGGTTTAAATTCTGGGTTATAAGAGTTATTGATGAACGAGAATTATTTATACCTTTGCGTATAGGGTTAGTTGGAAAGGATGTGATTGAATAAACTTATGGGAAATGTGAATTGAAGTTGATTTTTATAAAGTCTACGACTTTGGAAAAAGTGTAAACACGAAACGGATCATGCGAAATTTTTAAAAATTATATATTTAGAAAAATTATGAAATATACTTTTTTATAAAACTTTTCGAAAAACTTATTTTTAGATAATGTAATTTTAATATACATAACTCTTACTTATATAAATAAAATTAAAATATATCTTATTTACGTTTTTAATACGTATTTAATTTAAAAACGACAGTAAGCGTGCTCGTATTGAGGGAATGCATAGCATGCGTTGAATGTCGGGAAATGGATAAATTAAAGATATAAAAACATTATTATCAAAAGGTTTTAAATCAATATTTGGTTTATTGGGTAAGAGCGAACATTACATTGTGTGTTTATATCTATATATATATATATATATATATATATATATATATATATATATATATATAATATTATTATTTATAAGTGGATATAAAAAATGACGACTCACCACTTAATGCCAATAATCAACTACAACAAAAGCACTCTCATCCACAATTTTAATCCACGTAAACATCTGTGAATTCACATAAGGCAATTGTAATTCCACGCTCACGTTGTGTATTTCCATGTAGGGCAAAATTTATTCACCTAGGTAGTAAATCATCTGTTATTGTTAAAATCATATGCCACCAAAGGATAGTCTATGCATAACAGCATATAGTACATAGAATACAATTGTAGTTGTGGAAAGATTTAAAAAACAAATCTATTATACTAGTGTTCTCCTACAAAAATCGTTTCAAAACCACATAACAAATCAATTCAAATCTTTAAAATTGTGTTTTACTTAATGAGAGGAATTCAGGGTTTTAAAAAAGGAATGTGTATTGCATATCAGTATCTTCCCTACAAAACCGTTTTTATTAACATTATCAATTGCAAATTCAAAATACCAAAATCCATCAACATAAAATTGGTGGAATTGTTTTGGTATTCATGTCAGTGTTTCTTCAATTTCAAAATATCGGTATATGGAATACATGTTTGTGTTTGGTAAATAAACTTTTCATTTTCATGAATACATTTGTTTTGGTTTATTCCAGATTCATATTCATGTAATTGGTAGGATGCATCAACCGAGTTTAAGTTCGTTCTTGATTTTGCTATAGTTTATCAAAGTAAGTTTCTTTTAGTAATCTTTAGTTTGTGTATTAGAGTATATAGATTTAATTTCATTTTCTTAGTCTTTATTCTACTAGAGTTTTGGAGTGGTGAAAATAAAAAATGATGAAGTAGGTAAGTTATAGTGAGGATAGAATAGTCATGTGTGGTGTGTCTTATATCCTAGATGGAAAAGGGTAAGGTTTTGATACTCTTCTACACTAAGGATGGTGTTTGTAATAAGAAAAAAAAACATAAAAGTTTCCTGTATGTAAAGAGGATTTGTTAGCAAAGAGCTCATTAAGCAAAAAAGAAACACCCTCTAAGTGTTACTTAGGAAGAAGTTAGATAAAAAGGTTTTGGGATTGACTGTCATTTGAGTTATTCATATACCGTGTGCATTACAGATAGTTAGATTGGTAACTATAACGACATTCTTTAAATGACTATTCGACTTTGACCCTTAGGCTTCCTCTGTGCAGAGGATTCCCCGTAATAGTCTTTATAATTCTATTTTTTTACAGGTTTCTGCTCAAAAGCAGATTGCGAAGAACATCATTGATCATATAACAAATATAATCTTGAAACGTGTTGATGATGGTTACAACTATGGTAGTATTTTCATACCACCGTTTGTATAACAAATACAATCTTGAACGTCACAGATTATATAACAAATATAATCTTGAACGTCACAAATTATATAACAAATATATTATTGAAAAGCGTTACCAAACATTCAAATATCATAAACGTTTCAGTAATGGCAAAGTTGGCTAAACGGATTTCATCATTTGTCAGTATGTTGGTTTCGTTTTAATATCTTACATGTTATAAAGTTAATTAGGTGCCTAAATTAAAAGAGTTCACATTTCTATTTTCCTATCTACTTCATTTTTGTTTTAGGCTTCAAGCCAAATGAATGTAGTCTGGTCTACACAATATTCTATAAAGGTTTGGTGCTTTGAGGTCCTTACATGCGCATTAAGATCTTGCAATTGATATTATAGTAGTGCAATTAACTATAGGTGAAGCAACGCAACATGTAAATGACATACGTGGCTCCAAAGATTTATCAAGAATGATGCTCAGCAAACACAGGAGTTTGTAGCTATGTTCAGTCAATTAATTAACAAGTTACCATTTTACCTAAAATGTGTGATAACTGAACCAGGAACAAGAGATTCGAGAAGCACTATGATTGGTATGAAGCTACGATTTTAAGGATGAAATATTGCAGGCCTAATGTGAAGCACTGTGATTGGTATGATCATTTTTCTATGTAAAGTTTATTTATCTTGTGTTAGCCATACGCCCATACGCGAACTCGCTTAGAGCGATATCCATTATGACTTTCGTATACCATATATTAATAACTATTATTTCTACATGTCATATAAATGTCCATACTATTGGTAACTTTTAACGATATTTGTGACATTCACTGTGCAACAAGTTTAGTCAGTTGTGTATAATGAAATGATAATTTTATACCTGTCATATAAAATGCAATGCCAAACAGCACCATATCTTACTCAACATGTTGTGAGTAAAATCAACAACTTGCCATGTCAAACAGATCAAGTCATTACTTGCATTATATGATGTTGCTATATTAGTCTCTACAGGTTAGTGGTTGAATTAATTTTGGTGTTTATGTATTTACACTTGAGATCTTTACTACTGTTTAGGGTGTTGCCACACCGCGAAAAAATAGAGGTTAATGTAGTAATTAATGGTGGTGTGGTGCAAAGATAACTATTTTCATGTATAATGTCGTAGGCTGATTCATATTTTTTTCATGTTTCATATATAATTTTGACATATACTCATATTATACAACATGAAACCTATTTTTTCATTGCGTTGCAGCTAACCTAAGACGACAACCTAGCTTTGAAGCCCTACAATCAGTAACAAGGTACTAATATAGTGAGTAACTGTTTAAGTATAGGTTTCTGAAAATCGGTCCAACATTAGATCCTGATAAAAGTACGTCTTTCTATAGATTTTGTAAGACTGGATCAATATATATTATCGCCAGTTGCAGGGAAGAAATAGTTGTACACATATGAAACTATGGATTTTTGGGAACAAAATAAAGACACCCAGGTAAGCAGCCCACGTAAGAGTTCCCAAAAAGCCAATATTTTCAGCTATAAATTAAGCCGGAACATTTTGAAGTAATCACTCTTTGTTCTTATTTATGCAGAATGTCCATGAAATGCTCTGGCTTGTCCCTTAATTTTCACATATTGGTCCAAATGTTTCCATATATATCAATGCACGGGTAGGAGCTGGTGTAAGGCTGATCAATTGTATCATTCTTGATGATGTTGAAATCAAGGTATAATAGTGCAACATTCAAAGTTTACACAAGCCCCCAGACTTATTGTATCACTTATGTAGCTTAACATAAATTAATCTATGATTTCAGGAAAATGCATTTATAATTCATTCAATTGTAGCTATTGGCCGGTGGTCACGTGTTGAGGCTGAAGGGGACCACAACGCAAAGCTTGGAGTAACCAATCTTTGTAAGCTCTTTGTTAATAGATTCATTTTCTTATTCGACTTTTGAATCATAAGCAACCACTACCTTATAGAAAAATTAATTTTAAGTAGATTTACAATAGGACAATGTTTGTGTACATTTATAATATAAATTGGAAAAATCTTAGACTCTACAACGTGGTTGCATGAGGTGATACTTTTCTCTTAGATTTATCAAAGCAACACAATTTTTTTGTTGCTGAAAGAATCATTTCAAGTTTCATGTAATTGAACATAAATAAATAATACATATTTCAATTGGTACCAAGAAGATAAATAAAAAAATATATGCGGCCTCTGACAGTTTTTCATAAGATTATTAAAACCCTTTTCGATTATTTGTTTGCCCATAAGGATTTTAGGAGTTTCTGATGTTCCTACCAATGTAATGAAATCGACCAATTTTATGTATTATATGTCATTTCTTAGGGAAAGATTTCGAGGGAAAACATACAATCGTGCCAACTTATCTTTTTTATGTGGCTTGATTGACTAGGCAAGTATACTTTGTGTCTATGATCATATTTATTTGTGATGATGGTTTTCTATATTGTTCTGTAAATTTTTGTTTCAGGGTAACGATTACTCGAAACCATCTTGATAGTCTAAAATAGGTTCAAGGTAGGTACACGTTGTTTGTGTGAAGTCTCAAAGAAAGCTGAAGTTAGATACCAAACAGGTTTCCTTAACCAATTGTAATTTTGAGATCCATCAAATGTTTATTGCCATACACGTTATCGTTTTATCTTTTGTGAGAGTTAGACCTCAATGTACACTTTGAAATCTTTTTGACATGCTTGACTTTTTTAGCTCATTTGACTTATTTTTTGTTTACTAAAATTCGTTCAAAGCATAAATATTTATATTTGTATATTTTAAGTTGAATTTTAGGTGTTCAGATTCATAATGAAGTTGGATTGGGTCATTCGAGAGCAACTTAACACAATCTGTTTGTACAATATTCCAGTATTTTACGGTTTTTATGTGTAGTCATTACCCAATATAATCGTGGCATTATATTGCCTGATATGCAACATGCAGAAATGCTAATTTTGCCTAGGATATATCCTCGACTTCTTTCGTTATACTTTAATGAGACTATATTATGATATCTATATTTAAGCTAGAATAATTGGTTTTAAGATTTG